>SJYA01000699.1:132531-212357 GCA_006410615.1 Neotragus moschatus | reverse complement strand
GGGTTGTGAAGATCATTTTTGTATAGTTCTTCTGTGTATTCTTGCCACCTTTTCTTACAGATCAGTAATAAAAGACAGCCTAATCTGAAAATGAGCAAAGAATTTACATAGACTTTTCTCTGGAGAAGATACAGTAATGATCAATAAGCTGCAGTCTATGGGGTAGCAAAAGAGTTGAATACAACTTAGCAATTGAATAACAACAACAAAGAGCATGAAGAAGAACTCAACATCATTAGCTGCTATGAAGTAAGTGAAGTGAAAGTCACTCAGTCATGTCCAACTCTCTGCAGTCCTATGGACTGTACTCCATGGAATTTTCCAGGCCAGAATACTGTAATGGGTAACCTTTCCCTTCTCCAGGGAATCTTCCCAATCTAGGGATCAAATCCAGGTCTCCCACATTGTAGGTGGATTCTTTACCAGCTGAGCCACAGGGGAAACCTAGTTACTATGAAAATGCAAATCAAAACCACAGTGAGATGCCACTTTACGCCCACTATAATGACAACAATCGATAAGAGAGATAATAATAAGTGTTGGTGAGAATGTGGAGAAATTGAAATTATAGGATTATCATAAACCCAGCCATTTCACTTCTAGATATCTAACCAGGGGAAATGAAGACACATGTCCATCCCAACACTACGTAAATTGTTCACAGAAGCACTGTCTACAAGAGCCAAAAGGTGGAAACAACTCAAATACCTATCAACTGGTGAATGCATAAATAAAGTCAGTGTATCTATAGAATGGAATACTATTCACCAATAAAAAATGAAGTATTGATACACCCTACAACACTGATGAACTTCAAAAACATTTTCCTCCATAAAACAGGGAAGAAGCAAAAAACTCATATTGCATGATTCTTTTTAGTATGAAAAGTGCAGAACAGGCAAATATATTGAGACAGAAATAAGATTAGTGATTTCCTAGGATTGGGGAGAAGAGTAAACAGTGATTCTAACAGTCACATCCTTTTGGGGGGGTTCTGGAAATGTTCTAAAATTAGATTTGGGTGGTAACTGCACAATTCTGTAAATTGAACAAATCTGAATTAAATATTTAAAATGGGNAACAGGCAAATATATTGAGACAGAAATAAGATTAGTGATTTCCTAGGATTGGGGAGAAGAGTAAACAGTGATTCTAACAGTCACATCCTTTTGGGGGGGTTCTGGAAATGTTCTAAAATTAGATTTGGGTGGTAACTGCACAATTCTGTAAATTGAACAAATCTGAATTAAATATTTAAAATGGGTGGATTTTGTGATATGTAAATTTTAGTTCAATAAAGCTGTTACCTTAAAAAATATATTATTAATTTTGTGTAGAAATACAAATATTTTATGATAAACAGATCTTGATTTCTTAGCTGCATTGTGGAATTTAGGGTTTATAAGTTTAGAAATAAGTGTCTGTTTCTTCTAAAATTTAGTAAACAGTAGTAAAAGCTTGTTTTGTTTTTTAGATAAAGCTAGAATAAAATGAGAAGAAAATGAATATAGGTTAGCATATAAAGTCCCAGAAGAGAAACTGTATTTCCCATACATGGTATGTGTATAAGCTTTAAAAGATATTTGAATACCTTTCCATGACTTCTATAGCTAATTCTGTTGTGGGAATAGGAATATAAGTTTGATTCCCTTCTTCATAGTATGTTAATTCAAGAACTGAACAGCTTTCACTCTATAACATTTTTCTTATTGTTTCAACAGGGAATGCAGATATTAATTTCATCTTTTTTGCAAAGTGTAAAGTGTTGATGTAATAATAATAGCTAATACTTATTGATTGCTTGCTGTATGCCAGACACTGAGCAATTCAAATCCATTTCTTCACTCATGTGTTACAGTGGCACAAACACTTACTCAGCTTACTTAATTGCGCTCTTTTTCTTATATCCTCTTTCATGGCCTTTCTCTGCTCTCTTTTTCTTTTTTCTACTCCACTACTCTTTCCCCACCCACCTTTAGAGCAAATTATTCAACTGTTGGCTACACTATTTGCTTCAGAGTTTCACTTTTTCAAAGCAAGTGTTTTGTTCACCTTATTCTGCCTTTGGCCAAAGACCAATTTGATATTACAGAAAAATATCAAATCAGATTTTGTGCTGAGTTTTGATTGATTTAGTCAAAATGTTCAACTGGTTTGTTTATATAAAGCTGCCTTAAATCAAAGAAAGGTGGGCTTGAAGGGGAGGAGGTCTTTGAAAGTGAAGTGGTAGATTCCACAAGAGAGTAGAATCTTTTGTAAAAAAATCTGCAACAGAGGATGAAAGAAAGAAAATACTAGCTCACAAAAGGTGTGGGTGAAGGACTGGCAAAGCAAACCTATAACAGAAGATGTGGACATTTGTGAGCATGCCTCAGTGCATTGCGTTAATAATTTGCATATTAAGAAGTCACGAGTCTTCATGTTAATGAATCTCTAACCAGTCTCTGACACAATAGACTGAGCGTCCCTGGAGGAGTCATTATAGCCCATCATGTCAATGATCCGCATATTAATGACTCCCTTACCGGCTCATCAACAGGTAGCCTCATAGACTTCCATTGAGTTCTTTTTCATTTGCTTTTTAAATGTACCTTCTCCTCCCTTCCTTTTGTAATCTATTGTGAAGAATTGACAAAAAGGTGCATTAAGATGATTTTAATGTGATGCAAGTTCACAAAAGCATTAAATTTAGAAATAATACATTAACACTTTCTGAGTGTGCCTACAAAACTTTTCAAAAGCAGTTACATACAAATCCAGTTTGATAATAGCATTATTATTTGGATTTTAACACAAACCATCCAATCTAGTTTATCAAAAACTATAAAACTAAAAAGCAGAAACAGCTAAGATATAGAATTTTAAAATATAAGTGAATTTTATTTTTTTTAATTGTTATTTTTGCTTTATTTTACTTTACATTACTGTATTGGTTTTGCCATACATTGACATGAATCTGCCACGGGTGTACATGCATTCCCAATCCTGAACCCCCTCCCACCTCCCTCCCCATATCATCTCTCTGGATCATCCCCATGCACCAGCCCCAAGCATCCTGTATCCTGTATCGAACATAGACTGGCGATTCGTTTCTTACATGATAGTATACATGTTTCAGTGCCATTCTCCCAAATCATCCCACTCTCCCTCTCCCTCAGAGTCTAAATTTTAAATTAAGAGAAAAAACAAGACAATAAATAAATGGTCCTAGGATCTAAAAAAAAATATTTCATAACTTATAAATTTAATATTTAGTTAAAAGCAATCACAGGAAGGCAGTACTTTAATATTTCTAACTTGATTTGGCTTGCTATGACTTTTGTTGGTCCTAATTATTATATTATTACATATGAAATGCCGGGCTGGATGAAGCACAAGCTGGAATCAAGACTGCCAGGAGAAATATCAATAACCTCATAAACGCAGATGACACCACTCTTATGGCAGAAAGTGAAGAGGAACTAAGGGCCTCTTGATGAAAGTGAAAGAGGAGAGTGAAAAAGTAAAACTCAGCATTCAAAAAACTAAAATCACGGCATCCGGTCCCATCACTTTATGGCAAACAGATGGAGAAACAATGGAAACAGTGACAGAATTTACTTTCTTGGGCTCCAAAGTCACTGCAGATAGTGACTGCAGCCATGAAATTAAAAGACACTTGCTCCTTGGAAGAAAAGCTATGACCAACCTAGACAGTATATTAAAAAAACAGAGACATTACTTTGCTGACAAAAGTCTGTCTAGTGAAAGCTATGGCTTTTCTGGTGGTCATGTATGGATGCGAGCGTTGGACCATAAATAAAGTTGAATGCTGAAGAATTGATGCTTTTGAACTGTGGTGTTGGAGAAGACTCTCGAATGTCCCTTGGACTGCAAGGTGATCAAACCAGTCAATCCTAAAGGAAATGAGTCCTGAATATTCATTGGAAGGATTGATACTGAAGCTGAAGCTCCAATACTCTGGCCTGATGTGAAGAACTGACTCATTGGAAAAGACCCTGATGCTGGGAAAGATTGAAGGCAGGAGGAGAAGGGGATGAAAGAAGATGAGATGGTTGGATGGCATCACCAACTCAATGGACATGAGTTTCAGCATGCTCTGGTAGTTGGTGATGTACAGGGAAGGCTGACATGCTGTAGTCTGTGAGGTCGCAAAGAGTCATGCACGACTGAGTGACTGAACGGAACTGAATTATTATATTTAAGATAGCTGGTGATTTTTTTACAAACATAAAAGGTATAATCTCCTATATGAAATACTGTAGAACTGCTCTATTAGTACTTATATTGAATTACACATCATTTCCCCTGATTTACTTTACAGATAAAGGGAAAGGTATTGATATATGATCGAAACTCAAGAGACAGGAATGGGACAAAGGCTGGGGGAAGAGTTGTAGAAGCTTGCCACTTTGCCCCCCATTAAAAAGAAAAGAACAATCACATGCAAACTATACTATCTTGGGAAACAATATAGGGCCCAGATGCTCAGGGGAGTGGCTGCCACCCTAAGTTGGGCAGCAGATCCTTTTGGGAGGCAAGGTGTCACTTCCGAAAGATTTGATTTCACAGCCAAGTCTCATGCTCCTTTGTTTTCCTTCCTGCTCTCAGCCCTTCCAAATAAAACCTTTCTACATACACACTGGGAATATCAATTTACTTTTTAAATTGCCTTTTTCTTAAAACAGTTTTCAAAACAATATGTAACACAAGTTCTGTAGAGCTTGGGTGTCAAAGTTCAGTATTGAACAAACCAAGTATCTTAGTGATACTTATATGTAGATTTCACAGAGAAAACAGGTTTAATCAGGAGTTCTTTAATTGTAATTAGTTGGCTCACAGTCATGGCCCTGTGATAATGACATTTTACACAACCACAAACAAATCAGTAATAAATAAAGCCTGAGAATTAGTATCCTTAGGAAAAAAACAGATATTAATAAATCTCTGATAATATTTCAAAGATAGATGAAATATAAAGTTCTTAGAAATCACTTTGTAGGGGAACATGGAGAATCAGAATGTCAGAATTCTAAAGTGGTAAGAGTCTCAGCTGGATAATCATTAATTTTTTGTCATCCATGGATGACAATTACTTCCATTAAGAGCTGAGGTAAAATAAGGAGTTTAGACCCAATAAAGTTAAGAATTTTTTCTGGTATCTCTCTGATAGACATTCTTTAGTTTTTCCTCCATCACTTAAAAACATTTAAATTTCTCTCTTGCTAGAATATAATTGGCAGATTGTGGCAGAATACTCCTTTGGGCCAGGTTTACCTATAAGTTTTTTTTTTTTTTCCATTTAAAATTCATGGATTCTTGTTGTAATTGCATTGCTCCCAAAGCAACCTACAATATTTTTATTATTCACATGTGAACTTCCAAGATTTGACTTAATTACAGACTAGATTCTCACATTTTGGTATTCCTTTAGAAGACACTCTAAGGAGATCTCATCTCTACAAAATTGCATATGATGCCCAGATTTGATCACAGAATTAAATCCATAAAGTTTTTTCGCTCTAATTCCTATGGGATGGGGTGAGCAAGAAAAAAAATAGTACCCACCACTTTGACATGACAAAGCAGATTTGAAAATAGCAATCTGTGGCAGAAGACAGAATTAGGAAATATAGCAACTTTGGAAAAGAAACTTACCAAAGAATTCTTCAACAGGTTATGTTTTTCAGCTGCTTCTTTCTCTGCTATTGAAATTTCTTGCATCAAAAAGGCATGGCGCCATTAATGTCAGTATGTTTTCAAGATCAAGGACTGAAGCAATAGGCAATGTGTTAAATTTAGTAGAAGAAATATAGGAGATTTGGGGGAACATAGCAATTCAGCTTTATGGAAAACAGGAAAGTGACTCAATAAAACCATCTGGTCACTAATGTGGTAGTATATACTTAGTTACCTGAATACTTAAGCAATTCACTAGAGTTTACTCAAGGGTCTTATGGTTTGCAATGGTTTATGCTTACATTTTAAAAGTAATAAATTAACTTATATCATATGTGTTACACAATATATTTGCTCATCCCAATCACTTGTAGATATTGGTAATGTTTCTTCATTATTTGAGAAGTTTTATCTGGACATAGTAAAATAATGGGGGAACAAATTATTATATAATCTGCATTATAAGTACTACTAGACTAGTTGACAAATTGTAGTGGTAGGATTTCTGTAGGTATTAAATTTGAAATGCTAACTATAAGATTTACTTGAGAATTTATCTTTGTATTGCAATGTTAACAGTTATTTCTATTGATTCTTCTAGCATTTATATGTCTTTTGACAATAAATTTTAAAAATTCCAAATAATATTTCAAAATTATATTTATGGGATGCTATTAGTTATATAAATATGTAATCTTAAAGCAGAAGGCATGCTATTTAATATCAAAACTGAGAAAGGCAGATTTTTTCTATTTTGAACAATAAAGGAGTTGATAGGTACTGGCTGCCAGGCTGCATAGAGAACAGTCACCAGGCTCAATCTGGACTCAGCAAGGAAACCCCTTGATCTGTTATCAGTGCTTGCCATGGATGCTAGAGAGGGAGGCCAGTGTGAGAGTATTGTATTTGATATCCCTAATCTAATCCGGAGCTTTCACTTTGAAGATAAGGAATGTGACGCCCACAAAAACCATGTTCTTCAGCATATTAATTATTAGTCCCCAGATTCAGCATCTTAAGGAAATACAAAGTCATTTAAAAATGTTTATGTTTTCTCTTTGAGATTATTTTTGCTTCGTTCAATCCTTTATTGATGCAGAACTGTCTTCATTTTGTTTTCCTTTCCAGCATTATCGTCAAGGAACTGAATTTTAATGCATGTTTTTATCCTGAACTCCTTCTGGCACTGTGCCTTTAAACTTTTTTTCCTTAGACACTTTTGTTCACAATTAGACATTTATTGCTCTAATTGTCTTTCTTTTGATCAAATATTTCTTTTCTGTTTTCAGTTTTATTCATGATCAAAAGAAGACTACTGGTGTTTTAACACCAAAGGATTAGATACTGAGCCCTTGTAGTTGGTTAATGTATTATGAACTTCACTTCTCATTAAGTACAAGTTTCTGCTTTCCTCCCTCCTCCAAATCATAAATGGCTGTAAAATGTTAGAACATAAGAAAGTCCATTTTTAGAGAAATATCACAATAAGATTATGAAAATAAACAACATATAATACATAATTATTTATTTCAGGAAAACCTTTTCAGTATAAGTATCCACTTAGCAATGCCAGTTCTAATACTAAAATATTCTTCTTAAGTGTCTTTTAAAAACTCTTAAACGAGGCGCATATTATTTCTAACTTAAAAGCTCTCCATTCATTTATTTTCCTTTCTTCCTTTAGGAAAGAAAGGTAAAGGAAATCAAATGAGAGCACCAGCTTTGAACAAAGAGGGCAGACTTAACATACTTTTTAAGGAGTTCAATATTGACTTTTTAGCTGCTTATCAGAACAAGAGGTGATGCCTAAGAATTCCAAGTTGGTTATCTTTAGTCAATGCTGAGTACTTTCAAGCAGAGTTGTTATAGAGACACAAATGCAACATACATGACTCATTTTGGAAATGATCCTTTTTTTATGCCAACTTTTTGATTCCTCTTGGAACAGAGTCACACTTCTACTAACTACAACCTAATCCTGACATTTACCCTGACTGGCTGGGTAATTCCATCACATTAGACAGATTGTGTGGAACAGGTTTCACTCATATTTTAAGAGATATATGAGCTTTTAGCACAATAGCATTACAGAAACTCAGGAAAAATGATATTACTACTTATACTAAAACTACTACATTTTGGCAGTGTTAAAATTAACCATAACTCTAAAAGCCTAAGTGCCACATACCTAGAAACTGCAGGAATATTAACAGGGTGCATAGATTCTGACACTGAATAAATCAATTGGGTAATAATAGAAAGTGTGAATTAGCATTCCCATGCAAACTATATTTGGTGAAGACATTTTTAAATAGAAAGGTACTTTCACTGATGATCTAGTAATCTTTCTTTGGAGGGTGGCCTTCTGATAGTAAAGGTCTATTTAAAAAAAAACTAAGCAAGTATGTTATCATGGGCTGCCAGTTTTATACTTGAAAGTAACTTGCAGGAAAAAAAGGTAACTTGTGGATTAAAGACATGAGAGAATGGAGGAAACCTTAAAAAATATATAGATAATTGCAAGTAAAAGGAGAAGCATGGGAACTGGTTACTGCAGCAGTGGAGAACTAGTGATCAGCATGGTATTTACTACATGTCACTAATAATGATAATAACAATAGTGATAATAATAATGATGCATTTATTAAACATTTCCACATATTTAGAATTATGTTAAATAACTGCCCTGTGTATAAGGACTAGGCAATAATTGGAAAAAAATGATACACAGAGAGGTTAAGTGTTGTGTTGAGGTTAAGGCTTGTTGGAGGTTGCATGGCTAGTACGTGACTTGGTAATTGGTAAGTAACAGGAAAGACAGATTTGAATCCAGGTCTTCCTGCTCTTTTTCACTATGAACTGACTAAAATAAAAGCCAGAAGACTAGGCATAACCTATTGATGCACTGTTCAGGCACACATACCCGAGAGTAGAAAGGAAGGCTGAAAAGTGTCTACATGAGCACCCGAGAAGCAGATTACCCAGCCTGGAAGACATCAGAAATCAGCCAGCAGACTGATTCAAGACTGCTGATTTATAGAAAGGGAGCCACACATGACCACTGACTTAATTCTCCCTTGCTTAGGTCTTGGAAAGGGCAATACTTGATTTCTAAATCTCATGTACACAACCAAGGTTAGACAGAAAGAAGGCATCTTTAAAATCTACATCCAGGCAAGTATGTGTGTATTAGTTGCTTAGCGTGGCTGCTGCAATCGTATGAACTGTAGCCTGTCAGGCTCCTCTGTCCATGGAATTCTCCAGGCAAGACTACTGGAGTGGGTAGCCATTCCCTTCTCCAGGGAATCTGCCGGCTCAGGGATCGAACATGGGTCTCCCACACTGAAGGCAGATTTTTCACCCTCTGTGATACCAGGTAAATCCCATATCCAAGGAATCGATCAACAAATCACACTGATGCTACAAATTTGATTCCTCTTCACCCTCCTAATTGCCATCACCTTTATCATCACTTGTGCCTGAAATACTGCAGGAGTCTCATGACTTACCTTCCTACTTCACTATGGCTTATCCTATTCAAGCTCTCCTAAAGAGAGATCCTTAAGTGTACTTCCAGAGATTGGTCCCTAAATGTAAAACCTACCCTGTCTCTCTCCCATTTAACTCCTCCATAAAAGTAAATAAAGAATTCAGACATTCAGTCCCACTTTTCCTGGCATACTAAGTCCTTTAAAGCTGACTTTAACCCCAGTTCTATTCCTTGGCATTAAAGAAAAAAAACACAAAGCACAGCCCAAACCCTCTGAACATCTCTTTGTTTCTGGATGGTTCTCATCTTTTTGTGCTTTCTTACCTTTAATTATTTGACCACTTCTTATTTTTTCTGCCTGGAATGATCTTATCTTTTTTCTCTAGTTGAGGAAGTCCTACTTCCCATAAACATAAGTTTTCCTTTGTGAAAAATTCCCTGATTCCTCCGAGTGCTCTCCCTCATTTCTGTTCTCTGGAAGATATCATATCCCATTATTTATTATAAAATTTATCACATTATAATAATTGCCTGCTGATATATCTATTTCTATCACATTAGAGCTTCCTTGAGGTAATTATATATATACATATATAATTCATCTTGGATTTCTCAGTGTTTATTAAAATGTATGGCATATAGTTTTCCCAATGTTTATTAGAACTTAGGGCATAGAATGGGTGCTCAACAATGACCTGTCTTATGATTAAATAATACTAATGACTGAATATATATAGTATATATATATATATAGTAAATATATAGTGTATATTTAAGGTACATTAGTAATGAAGTATCCCTCCACAAATGACGTATCTTTTTGACGTTTTAATTTCTAAATTTATACTAGATTTAAAATTGTTTAATTATTTAAGCCCATAGTTAAAAACTCTGTCTTTTAACTTTGGGGGGGGAGGTACTTCAAACCCTATAAGACACAAAAATACGCATGCTTTATTAGAATTTTTGTGACATTAACTTTTAATGAGGAAAGAAAAGAACAATGTTATGATAATGCTGATAAGAGGTAGCCAGAAAGGAAGAGCAGAAAGGACACTGTGCATTTATTCAGCACAATGTCAGACACTGTTAACCACTAAGAAGACCAGTAAGAAACTTTCCTGCTCAAAAATGTCTCAGGGAAAAGAAAATCTCTTTAACAAGTGGTGCGGGGAAACTGGTCAACCATGTGTAAAAGCTTGAAACTAGAACTCTTTCAAGAACCATACACAAAAATAAACTCAAAATGGATTAAAGATCTAAATGTAAGACCAGAAACTATAAAACTCTTATAGGAAAACATAGGCAAAACACTCTCTGACATAAATCACAGCAAGAACCTCTATGACCCATTTCCCAGAGTAATGAAAATAAAAACAATAAACAAACGGGACCTAATTAAACTTAAAATCTCTTGCACAATGAAGGAAACTATAAGCAAGGTGAAAAGGCAGGCTTCAGAACAGAAAAAAAAAAAAAGCAAATGAAACTACTGACGAAGAATTAATCTCCAAAATATACAAGCAGCTCATGCAGTTCAATATCAGAAAAATGAACAGCCCTATCAAAATATCAAAATAAGTCAAAGAACTAAAAGACATTTCTCCAAAGAAGACATACAGATGGCTAACAAACACATGAAAAGACGCTCAACACCTCTCATTATTAGAGAAGTGCAAATCAAAACCACAATGAGGTATCATCTCACGTTGGTCAGAATGGCTGCCGTCAAAAAGTCTACAAATAATAAATGCTGGAGAGGGTGTGAAGAAAAGGGAACCCTCTTACACTGTTTGTTGGAATGCAAACTGGTACCGCCACTTGGAGAACAGTGCAGAGATTCCTTAAAAAATGAAATAGAACTGCCGTATGATTCAGCAATCACACTGCTGGGCATACACACCGAAGAAACTAGAATTGCAAGAGACACGTGTACCCCCATGTTCACTGCACCACTGTTTACAATAGCTAGGACATGGAAACAATCTGGATGTCCATTAGCAAACAAATGGATAAGGAAGTTGTGGCACATATACACTATGGAATATTGGTCAGCTATAAAAAGAACACTTTTGAGTCTGTTCTAATGAGGGGGATGAAACTAGAGTCTATTAAACAGAAAGAGAAACAGCAATACAGTCTATTAATGCATATATATGGAATTTAGACGATCCTATATGCAAGGCAGCAAAAGAGACACAGATGTAAAGAACAGACTTTTGGATTATGTGGGAGAAGGTGAGGGTGAGATGATTTGAGAGAATAGCATTAAAACGTATATGTTACCATATGTAAGACAGAAAACCAGTGTAAGTTCAATGCATGAAGTAGGGCACTCAAAGCTGGTGCTCTGGGACAACCCAGAGGGATGGGGTGGGGAGAGAGGTGGAAGGGGTGCCCAGGATAGGGGAACACGTGTGCACCTGTGGCTGATTCAAGGCGATGTATGGCAAAAACCACCACAATATTGTAAAGTAATTATCCTCTAATTAAAATAAATAAATTACTTTTTTAAAAAATGGACTCAGAATATAAAGGGGAGACTAGAAATTTTCTTTAACATATTTTATTTCTACCGTGACTGTATATAGTTCTGGGGCCTATCATCATCAACCATAAAGTTCTTCGCCTTTATTTTCAAATTTTCTAAAGTTGTTTTAATTAAACCCTTTAAATGTAATTGGTCATATAACAGATACTTTGGGTTTTGGAGTGGGATTTTATCTATACACATCCTGTAATTTAGACCACAGAACAACCCATTTGTCTGACTATATTACCTGAAACTAGAATTTAACAATTTAGATATTTTAAATGATACAATAAACACCTGTAAAACAAAACAACTTATCATGTCCTCATTGCTTTCTTCTGACTCACCCCACTTTTATGTATTCATAATCTTGAAAATCAAGCTTTCTTGTTTACATGAATTATATCCTATGTATTCCTTAATAAATATATTTAGATTATTTCAATAGCTTTTAGCGCAATAAAAAAGAACCTACTCTGATGCAATGTTTTAGCACTGTTCATTTAATATTATATGTTGCTAAGATTTATCCATATTATTGTGTGTTTCTGTGTATTTTAAATCAATTTTGAGTGCTGTATATATTTTTCTTGTGGTCTACCAAGTTTTGCATCTAATCTTCCATTGATAAATATTTGGATTGGTTCAGTTTTATGTAGTTGATAGTGATCAACTATCAACTGATAAAACTGATGGACAATTTTATCAGTTGAATAAGTATAAAATAGCATCTCCTTGTGGTCTTGATTTGCATTTCTCTGTTTTTTAATAACGCTGACCATCCTTTATATGCTTATGACTATGTGCATTTTCTCTCCTGTGAAATGTCTGCCCCCTCCCCCGATTCTATTGAAATGATTGTGCTTTCTTATTGAATTGTAGAAGTTCTTTATATTTCTTGACATTTATTTTGTGTTGATGTTATATAATGTAAGCATCTTCTCCCAGTTTAGTTATATTTTTCTGTTATAAAGAGGTCTTTCAATGAATAGAAGTTTTAAATTTTACTAGAGCTAAACTGCTAATCTTTTTTTAGTTTTTCTTTTTTCCTTCTTTAAGAAAACATTTTCTATTCTGAGGTCTGAAAAATATTCATGTATTCTACTAAGAATTTCAAGGTTTTTGACATACAAAATCTTAAACCATCTGGAATTGATTATTGAATATTTGTTGTGCTAATTTCACTTTTTTCCCGTGAGGGTAGTTATTTTCCCTATCTCTGTTTACTGAGAAGTCCCTTGTTTCACTGATGTCTGACATCCTACTTTTATCAAATACCAAAGTTCTAGATATGTGTGGATTTGTTTCTAAGCTCTCAATACTTTCCTGTCTCAGTGCCAATATACCTGCTTTAATGACTATATCCTCATAAGAAATATTGAAACTATATAGAGGTGCTTCCTCTACTATTTCTCAGAAATAGATCCGCTATTTTTAGTCCTTTATTCTTCTCTTTAGAATCATATCTTCAAATTTTGTGAAAACATGTTTTGAAATGTTGATTTGAAGTGAATATGTAGATCAAATTTGGAGATAATATCTTCATAATTTTCCTATCTATGAACATGGTATATCTCTCAATATTTCTAGGTTTTTAATACTTATTGGTGCAATTATATTCTTTTCCCTGTAGGAGTTTAACACATTTTCTATTAGTTTTTTAAACAAATATTTGATATAATTAATACTTAAATTTCATCTCTTTTGGATTCTTTTTCTTATTTTTACCTATAAATCTAAGATTTCCCTCCCATATTTCTGTCTGTAAGTAATGTTTTTGTAAGATATCAAATGTTTTTGTAAGATATCAAAATAGTAATAACCAGTTTGATACCTATTTGTCCTCACAGTGAGTTAAAAGCAAGTTCCTTTCCTTTTGATGAAATTATTTAAAAAATTTAAGCATTCTAAAGAATTTAATAAGAAAAATGATTAATAACATTTTGTTTAGGCAAAAAAAAAGCTTTAATAATATTTTCCTCTACAAAGGAGATTTTCAATATTGTTATCAGATGAAATATAAAGAAAGAATACTTAAATGCTATTTAATGGTGTATATATTTTTAAGAGTACATAGATTTTCTGGACATGGAGAAAGAAAAATGTGTTAACTTGCAGTTGGAGTTCACAAAAATGAATCTTTGTATAATTATAGGCCTGATTAAACAATATAGATTATAGATTAAAACAGTATCACTTATGGTAATATAATATTTTCTAATGAAATTGTCTATGTAAAAACATTATTTTCATTTCTGAGCCCACTGTAAGGTAGCAAATAGTTTTGGCAAAGCTGAAATTGAGCATCATGCTGCTAAGTCGCTTCAGTTGTGTCCGACTCTGTGCGACCCCATAGACGGCAGCCCACCAAGCTCCCCCGCCCCTGGGATTCTCCAGGCAAGAACACTGGAGTGGGTTGCCATTTCCTTCTCTAGTGAATGAAAGTGAAAAGAGAAAGTGAAGTCGCTCAGTCATGTCTGACTCTTAGCGACCCCATGGACTGCAGGCTACCAGGCTCCTCCGTCCATGAGATTTGCCAGGCAAGAGTACTGGAGTGGGGTGCCACTGCCTTCTCTGAAAACTGAGCATCATAAATGTATACAAAGCTGAATTACTTCTTATATGGTCAAGATGGAAGAATTTGTAATTTTCTTGTGATTTGTCAAAACAAGATTAGCCCTCTGGGGATTTGGATCTACACTGTCCATGCAATGAAAACTAGGTTCTATTATACAAATTCATCAGTCATTGTGAACTCTCTGGATTTCTTTTATTGCAGAAAAATCATTGAGAAAAGTCAGTAGGAGAAAATTCAGCTGAGACAGTACAAGAAAATGTGACTATTGGTCCAATCATTTCTGACAGATTGACTTGTGACATAACCATACACAAAGTGAGCTTTTCACCAACTAGTTTCTTGCTATTATCTTGGGCAAATCTAAATTCTTATAATTCCACAAATACACCTATAAACATAATACATTTGAAAGGAAAAAGTATTTATCTTTCTCAAAAAGTATGCAGAATATGAGAGAAAAGCAAGTATAATCTGAATTATTTTAAAGAAAAAAATATATATATATATACTTCCATATGAATGACCAAAGTCTTGGCTGTAAAATTGGCCTTTGGCAATACACACTTGAAGTCTTTAAACTGGGTATAAATTTAGCTGCCTTTTAGTTTCTATTAAATTTGTTTGTTTTCTCCTTTTCTGGAGAGAGAGAGTTAATATTATGTCAGTTCAACTGGAAGAATTTTGAATAAAAAGAAGCACAAAAAATTAATAATTGGAACATTAGAAAGTAATTTCAATGACCACAATGGACTGTCAGTTCATAAAACTTCATCATTTAAAACAAGAGAGAAATATTTGGACTTTCAAACTGAGAATTATTGGATAATCTAGATTTATATATATTTTTCCTTTGGCTGTATGTTTTAATATAAGTAAAGTAATTTTATTTAGAATTATGGTATTGTATAAATAATTTTTACATTTTTCTACAACTAATATACATTATTGCATCATTCTAAGAGATCATTTTAATGAAAAAACATACAAACTAATACAAGAAAATGTGAAAAGTTAAATAATATTTGTTTAGCTTGTAACTCATTTGAATTTCCTATACTAAAAATGCTATACATTTATAGTCCCTGAAAAAGCATAACATTTTGTTGTAAATTTAACAGTAAAGAAGAATCATCGGTAACATCAGATGAGAATAACTTTGAGATTTCAAAGGTTACAGGTAATATTTCTTTAATTTTTAAACAGAATATATTTCTTTTGTTAAAGCCTACAACTAGAACAATCTTACATAGATACAATTATCTTTTCAGATACCTATGTCCCAACAATTGTTTGTTCTCATGAGGACAAGGAAGATTTGGAAACCAGTAATCAAAATGTAAAAGACGTAAACAGGGAGCAGGATGACTGTAATGAAAAAGAATTAGAGCCGATGGTAAGTATTCTGGTTGCCAAGGTATTAGAGAAGATGAATCCATTTATGCTTCAAAGATGCTGCAATGTCTGCTTTTCAACAGCTTCAACTAATATAATTTGCAAATGTGAAAGCATAGCCTGTTCTGTCTTTGCATCTCTGGCTTCATCAACAAGGCTAGTGATCTGATTTCAGTATGTTACTTCAGGTCTCTGCATTGGCAAACTAATGACATTCATTTCTTATCTCTTTACCAGCGGCTCTGAGTAACAGTTTGTAGGAATTACAGAAGAGGTAGGGTTATCCTGATGTGCGTTTCTAAATCTTTGTGACAAGTGTACACTTATAAACTCGTCTGTGAAATGAGAGGGCTGGACTGGATGACTGTTAGGGTTCTGTCCAGCTCTACAAGTCTGATTCTTTCATTTAGCAGCTCTTTTTTTTTAACGTACTTCCATCTTTGTGAGAATCTCTAAGTTCTATATCATTGGAAAGTATTAAATTACCAAATGAGGATAAAATAGCTTGTGCCATAATTTTAAAACAGGAAACAAATTTAGAATTGTACAATTTAGTATTAAATTTGTTATCATAAATTTCACACTTCGTGAACATTCAATCTATTGGGGATTTCTAGGGGGATGGTTTAGATAGCATTTTTATCACAAAGGAAGAAATAGGAGTAAATGAGTCACATAATGCAATTTATCCTTTACTGTATTTGGTTGGAGCTCCTATCATTAGGATACATGGATTCATAATCATCGAAGATTAAAATGACATTTGCCTCTTCAAGTGTCAGTGCTGAAACAGAAAAGAAATAGAGCTCATCTCTTTCCCCACACATTCCACCCTTTCTATAGCGATATGGAAGCTGCATCACTAAAGTATGCAATTTACTTTGCTCCAACTTTAAGAAACTACAAAGTTGTCACCCACTGTGTGAATTCTCACCAGCTGAAAGTTAACACAGCCATTTTTTTCAAACCACAGAATATAATGAAAGGACTCTGAAAAATCACATACTTCCCCAATACACCTCATTACAATGAGCAGGCGCAAATATAAAGTTTGTTTAGAAGTTATTGAGATTGTACATCCAATAAATGAACAGGGAGCTGTAATTTAGATGCTAATTTGCTCCATGCTGACGTTAATGCATAAAACAATGAAGCTCTATAATAGATGGAAATACAACCAAATCTGTGGAACCCACAGGCATTGGCTTACAAGACAGCTGTGCAGTTGACAAGTAACATGAGCCTTATGTGAGAAGAAGGGGAAAACGTAAGATTTGCATATAATTATTGAGATCATGCAAATGTCAGTTATGAGGAGAAAAAAAAACACAGGCATCTCACTGTTAAATCCTGACAGTTGGCATCACTGAAGAGCTCAAATACATTTGAGTACCAGTTGGCAGAGGGTCATTAAAACAGAATTTGCAGAGACATTAACTCCCTCACTTTTCTTTGAGTGACGTTTTGCTATTAATAGTTTGCAGAGGCTTTGCAGAAAACATATTAATAAGAGAAACTATAATAGGGGCACCTACAGCAAGTGTAAATGCAGCAAGGGGCATCCAGGAAGCTGCTCTCTAATTGATTAGCATGGAGCTATCAATGTGTATATCCTAAGTGAGGAGAAAGTGCAATGACAAGCAAGAATAGTTGAATAATACAATGTGATATTTGGAAGCTGGGAAGGAGAGTTATTAATTTTGGCCCCTTTTCTTATTAATCTCATTCCTAAGTCATAGCCTACAAGAATCTCCCCCAAACATTCATCTTTCAGAATTTGTGCAAAATCTACAAATGAAATGAATCGAGGAAATCTACCAGATAATCACTAGCCAAGTTAATGAATCCTATCTAACTTGCTTTGTAAGTTAAAAAACAATAAAAATCGTTATTTTTGTTGTCTTTACCCCTTAAGATAAACCAACACTTGCTAAGAAGTTCTGCTTCTGGAGATGAAAAGAATACAGTCAATTTTCCAAATAACGCTGAGAGATTAGAGAAGAAGCAAATCCATGATGATGTATACACTGACTTGTTTAAAAGGCCTTTGTCTTCAAGTTCATCAGCAGAAAGATCCTTAAAGAGAGATTTTTACCACAAGGAAAAATATTTCTCAGGAAATGAGCACACTTACCCACCTTCAGAAGAATTTACTGCAGATACAGGAGAAGTCAAGCTGTCATTGGGCAATACTAGTAGTGATGAAGTAATACAATTACATATTGGCAGCAGAGAAGTACTGGATGATAATGCTAATCCTGCCAAAGGGAGAGGCAGAGTGCAAATGTCTTGTCCCTCTGCAGACCAACTAAGGGCAGACAACCTTAACAAAAAACTTGAAGGAGAAGCTAAAGAAATTGAAGTAAAAGATAGGGAATGTTTAAGAGGTGACTTTCACTTGGATTTCCATTCAGAAAAATTGATAGAAAAAGGATCTTCCAAGAAAGATTATGGCAATGGTAAGAATGGGGAGAAGGAGCAAAGAATACACTTAGGTATTAATGAAAAACAAAGCAAAAGTTTTCAATCAGTCTTAAATGACCAAGAAAGAAAGATGAGCCACTCTGAAATAAGTGTGGAAGGGATGGGAGCCAGTAACAGAGACCTAACTGCTCTGCCGAGTAAAGACACCACAATTCCCGACCAGTCAATCAGAGCAGATACGTTTCATTCACCAAGGACAAATCTAAGCCTGAAGGAAGCTGTGTCAGCAACCTCAGACTGTGATCTCTTGGCTAGCAAAGACACTACTCTAGGAGGGATGCCTGGTCAAGCTGGTTCACCAAGAAATGGAAATGTTTTGAGGAATAAGTACCCTTTCCAAGCTGAAGAAGAAAAATCAGTTTGGACTAATCCTGAAGATCAGAGTAAGAACACACAGCATAAACAAAGTTGGAATGTTCTGGAAAGTCAGGAAAGAGCAAGAGGGAGTAAGACAACTGTAACAGAGCAGTCCAAAGGAAAAGCAGATTGTGAAGACATGTGGGGGGAAAGAGATGATACAAGGAGCTTGAAAGCTAATCTTACAGAAGAATCGTTTACCTGCCAAGAAACAGCAAGCTGTGAACTGTCTTCTCTAGCTAATCATGGTATTACTAAGAAAGCAGAAACAGGTACAGCCTGTATAATTAAGACAACATTGGAAAGTACTCTAGAATGCATGTCTGCTAGAGAAAAAGCAATAATTGCTGAGCTACCTCAAGAGACAGCACAAAGTGACAGGCCCATCGAAGTAAAGGAAACAGCGTTTGATCCACATGAAGGGAGAAAGGATGACTCACATGATACCCTTTGTCAACGAGATACAGTAGGTGTAATCTATGACAATGATTTTGAAAAGGAGTCATGTTCAGGTATTTGTAATGTACATGTAGATGAAAAGGAGAAGGAAGAAGCCATAGCTATATACAATCCTGGGAAGACACATGACAGGAAGAAATGTGTCACTGGGAATACAACATCTGTAGAAGAATCCTCACAGTTCATTACAGACAATCAAAAGGCAGCCTCAAAACTAGATTTACATTTGGGAATGTTACCAACAGACAGAAAAATATTTCCAGAAAATAGAGATCATGAGCAGGTCCAAGAATTACCAAAGAAAACAATTATAGATGTCGTTATTCATTCTCCTTTAAACTCAGACACTAGTAGAGCTTCTCAGAACGGCTCTCAGGTTTCCAATCACCATGCTAAAAGTTCAGTGTCCTCTCACGAGCAGGCCACGACTATAGAGCACGCAGTTACTACCATGCCTCTCCAATCTATTTCTTCTAAAGCAGAATATAATTGTAATCCAACAAGTGAAATCCAGGGTCCTGAAAAGCACTCTCATCCTGCATCGCCACTGGAAGAAGTTTCCAAAAGTTCAGGAATAGTGACATCAGATAGTACAAAGGAAAGAGGTATAGGCCAGATTGTCAAACAAGGAGAACACAGTGTGAAGAAACCTCTAGGGCCAATGATTTTAATCAGTGAAGCTTCTGAGAACATAGAAGGGGTAAGGCATGAAAATGAAGCATTAATAAACTCTGGACAATCACTGTACTCTTCAGGCGACAAGGAATCTGACAGCCCTGCTTCCGATAGTCTCCCTGCCCAGGAAAGTCAATCTCAAAGTGAATCTCTGCTTTCAAAATACATCAACTCTAAAGTACCTTACTTCCTTTTATTTCTGATATTTCTTGTAACCATCTATCAGTATGACTTAATGATTGGCTTGGCATTCTACCTTTTTTCATTGTACTGGCTATCCGGGGAAGGGGGAAGACAAAAAGAATCTGTCAAAAAGAAGTAACCTCGGCACTATTATTACTCTCTCTTAAAAGATAAGCTATTTAGCCCCAAACATTTGGATTGGTGAAAGAGACTATTCATTGTTCAAAGAGCCGGTGCAGTTTTTCTCTTGAAGGATCATTTAAAAAGGAATGCGTATGAAGTTTGCTCCTTCATATAAGTAATTATTCTATATAGGACCATTATATTTGGATCATTAAATACCTATATGAATATGAGATCTGAAGCACGTCAAGTTGAAATTAGGTACAGCTGTTGCTCCTTAGCAGGCTATGAAGTTTCAATGCTTCATGTCTCTTCACTACTTAAAGTGCCATTTCTTGCATTCATTTCTTTTGCAGTAAAGCTTCATTTTTTTCCCTGAGCGTATTTTTCCCTCTGTGGTTTTTAAAAATAGATAAAACATGGACAGTGACAGAGGACTTTTTTTGGTCTTTGAATATTGACTATGAAATTTGCATTTACCACTCTATCATTTTTCAGCACATTTTGATAAATCAAATCTTTCAACTTTAAGTTCATATTTTTAAGAACAACATCCAAGTGTAGATTTAAGTTGAAGAAGCACATTGTGTACCTGAATTACAATACACACATATACGTTTTATCTCCTGCAAACCTACAAAGTCAGGGCATTTGTAAGCCAAATTTGACAAAGACCGAAACAATTAAGAGATGACTTTCAGTTTTACAAAATTTGGGGGATGGCCTTTCTTTAAGCCACATTTTTTCTCTTTAAAAGGAAGATTGTATAACACAGTTGAACAACTTTGACGTCAACTATTATTCAGAGCTGGAAATTTAAATGAAAAGTTCCACAAGCATTGCTTCAGGATGAATTTGTACCTATAAAGCATTAAATGATAATAATTAAAAAAAGATTTACAAACGAACTACTCGGTATTTTTTTTTTTTGTCTTCAAGCAAATTTTTAACTTTGCTCACTATAAAACAATAAATTACTCCCCAAGGTGCTTTAAGAGAATAAACAACCAATCGTTGGTGATAGTCATTATATAGTTACCAAGTTGTTAAATGATAACTCAAATTTTAAAAAGTCAAATAGGCAGACAAGGAGATATTCTGATAGAGAAATGAATATCCAATATACCAGTGACTGGTTGCTGCTATTAGCTATGGCTAAGTATGTGAAATAATGGAACTAATCATTTTAGTCACATAGGTATAATGAAAATATTACTATACAATCAATTTCAACAACTATTTATTAAGTGACTAAAGTATGCAAAATCGTGTGCTTTGTTCTATAGCAGAGCACTTCCTTTGATACCCCAAAGAGCTAATCCTCAGGGAGGAGGCATCAATAAGTCATTTGATGCTTTTGACTTGGTCAGAAATATGGGACAGAGTCACCCTGAGGGAGCCCATTTGGGTGATTTCTTTTTAACAGGAACTTCTTTCATAGAGAATGTAACATTGATCTTCAGAGAGAAAAGGTAATCTGTTTATTAACCTATAAAGGTAAATTCAATGACTAACACTTGTATATACCATCCCACACTCCTAAGAAACATGTGTGTATGGGAAGACAACGTGAGAATGAAGCATTTAAACTGACTTTCATGTGGTAGTAGATAATGTCCTTACTTTTCTTAGGTTTAAGATAATTTTCTTAGTTTCTTAATTAGGTACACAACTATTTCCAAATCCCCTAATTGCATGCTTGACTCAAGTCCCATTGAAACTGAATGCTTGACTTTAACTTTTTAGTTGAACAAATACAAACATCCTGAAGTAGAACTGAGGGCAAATATTTGATTGTTTGAGAAAGCATATTTTCATTAAATACAAGTGGGATACTATAGGCTGTACTTAGAATATTATCTCTAAAATTGCTATCTTGATAATTTTGTTGACAGGTCTATATTACAACAAAGTTAAGGTTAGCATTTCTTCAGTTCTGAATGACTTGGTTTTTGCATTCTACCTTTAAGAGTTTCAGTCAATATGCAAGGTCTTATTAATGCAAAGAACACTATATTACTTATGAACACAGGTGTCTGAACTGTAATTATTTTCTTACACATAAAAGAATGTAATGTCTTTAATCTCTTTTATTTGACTTTAACATTAACTTACTAAACCTTCTCATGCATACTTGCAATACTACAAAGAAGTTTCAAGGGACTTAAAATATGTCATGTGTACTTCAGTGCAGGCAAAAAAGAAATAATCAGTAGTTTAACTGATTTTTCAATGACCACTTGTGAAGAATTGGAAATAAAATCGTAAGACTTATGAAACTATTGCTAGGTGGAGGGGAGGTAGATTTTTGCAACCCCTTTTTGGTCACATCACTATGTTCAACAAGAAAAGTGGCTCTCAGGAAGAACTGGCAGCCCCTGGTTAATAAAGATTTTACTCTGAACCATCATAACAAGGGTCAGCTGCCTTCATCATGTCCCCTCAAGTATTGGTTAAGAGCCAAAAGAGGATGTGGCATGAGAATAAACAAAAAGAAGTGTATGATTGCACATCTATTTCTACAGCGGGTAAGAAATGTGATGTAATAACCATCACCTTTTATCTTGCTGGGCTTTTGACTATGAGAAACAAAGTTCTAAAAATTAATTGCTGAGTCAAGCAGGTGTAGGTAGTACAATCAAATATCTTTTAAAAATCACATCTACATAAGCCACCAACATCTCAACAAATTTTTCAATGTAAGAATAAATGAGCCAATGAGATGACATTTATCTCTCAACCTTCAGGAATATTGGCTTAATGCTATATATATATATACTATCATCATTTTGTAAGAGAGATAGGATCATATTTTATATGTCATCATAAATCAATCTTCTGGTTAAATGGAAAACTTAAAAATATCCAGAGTAGATACAGGAAAATAAGTAAATTTTTTTCCAGATAGCACTTATGATACTTTCTTAGTAATTTTTTAGTCATGGAATATTAGTTTATATTGCCAGGCCAGCTATCTTTATTAGGCTCAATTTTTCCATATAAATTTTGGCAAAAAAAGCAAACAAAACAAAACAAAAAACTAGCAGGGGAACTAGTGAAGATGCAGGCAGGAGAGCAGCCACCCCCAAAGTCAGTTAATCTACTGAACTCTGAAACCTTTAAACTTTTCAGGGTGAATACAGAAACTGAACTAGGCAATAAAGATTGTGGTCTGCTAATTAAGTTCTGTCTTAGCTGATTCTGTGGAACTGAGGAATAGGATCTACTGTGATTCTGCAACAAGGTAAGAAAAGAATAGGGAAGGACATGCTCTTCCAACATCTATGCAGTTGTGCTCCTACATAAAGAGAACAGCTTAAAAAGTTACTTTTATTTATTTAATTAATTTGCTTAATTTTTTCTATTTCAGAAATAATTCATAATAAAACTCACAGAAATGTAAGTTACTTTTCATCTTTTAAAAATGGATTCAGTCACTAATAAAATATATTTCCATAATTTTACCCAAACCTCTTTAAAGAGCTAATCAAATTTTCACTAGCTTTGAGTATGTTTTATAAGGAATGTCATTACTATTCGGTGCTAAAACCTTATTAAGCAAACAACTCTTTAAAAAGTTCAGTATTTTTATTTTGTGTCAATTCTATATTTGTTAGATACCTACATACTACCTTCATTTGTCAGATATGAAACAATGTATTATATGAAAATTTAAGAAAAAATGAGCTAAGTTTTTTCCTAATATATTCGATTCTTTTATTCAAGATAGTAAAGAGTAGCGTGGATAAGTCAAAAGTGGATTACAGAGAAATCATTTCTGTTTGGCTGAGATGGCGCCAAGACCCGATTTTGCAGCATACTTCAATGTCTAATGAAGTTACTGGTCTTAGTTGGAATCAGTGGATTGTCCTTATTACCTCATCTAGCCATGCACCCCTAATTTCCATTGCTCTTTGCTTCAAGTCTTCTGTCAGTTAAGCAGCTCACACTGTCCCAAGCACATGCCATGTTCATCTGTTCCTCTGTGTCTGCTCGTGTACATGTCTTTGTCTGGAAGATTTCAGTTATCTTTCCCCCTCTCCTTCTTCCCAACTCTATACATTTTTCTGTGTACTACTTTAGTCCTTTTGAAGTCTTCTACCATTTCAACTGGTGGTGTCTCTTCATTTTCAGGTCTCTTATGACACTAACTGTTGTGCGTGCACTGGTAATTTGACTAATTATCCTAACTGGACTGCCTGTTAATTTAGGAGAGGAACGTGACTTCTTCCATCCTATCACTTCACAAGGTCTAGTTTGTAGGATCCATAGTCAATACTTATGGATAGAATAGAATTGTAGCAAAGTCTTTTTCTTATCCTATCCCTGAAATGCAGACAGGATATTCTGAGATCGATTAGCAAAGCTAAAATGTTTTTGTATTAATAAGCTACCAAACACAATGTAGAAAAAGGCAAAGAAAATGTATCTACAAGACAGAGAAGTGCAGTGGATTTGGGATGTGGGAAAGAGAAAAAAAAATCTTTTCTCTCATACCTCTTAGCAATTAAATTGTTTTTTATATTAATTCTTCCTGGCACAGGAAACATTCCCTTCATTCTATTTCATGGGAAATATTATATCAATTATTTGTTAAAAGGATAATAATGAATACCTTAATTCACCAGCTAATATGAAAACTAATAGAACAAGGCATGTCTTCAAATAAAGAAGCTTAGTAGATTAAAAACCAACAGACATCACAAGGTATAAAGTGTAAGAAACTCAATCTTCCCAACTGCTGCCATGCCCTTCAAAAATGGCTGATCTCTCAATTTCACACCTGTTCTGCATGTCAACTTTTAGGATACGCAAACAGAACAACTAGCAAAGATAGTAAGTGGATTTTTTAAAATGGAAACTTTTGCCTGATTAGCACATGAGATTATCTATATATAACTCAAACATGCACACATATGCATGCACACATACACACACATAAATACATGTATTCTAAGATCTAATAAATGACAGTAATGATAGTAAACTAGTAAACAGGCTACTAATATCATATGGAGTGATATAGTAGTGAATATAATATAGTATATAAAAGGTTTACCTTTTCTTTGAACAGCCTCATTCTATTATATTTAGATATGAAGTTAATTTGATTGATTGATTGATTTTTGGCCATAGTACACAGTATATAAAATCTTAGTTTCCCAACCAATGATTGAATCTGTACCCCTTGTATTGAAGTGTGGAGTCTTAACACTAGACCATCACGGAAGTTCCTAAATATGAAATTATAATAACACAAAGCTAAGCCTGTTTAGTAAGCAGAGTCTAAAGGAAAGCAGTATATGGCCTAGAAATGTAGTAGCAAGGCATTTAGCAGCTTAAGACCATTAGACCATTCTTTAAACTCAAGATTAAAAAAAAAAAAAGCCAGATACATGTCTAGTCTATTGTAGAATTCATCAATATTATGTATCAGTTAACTTGGTTCTGACAGGAAGCAGATTTAAAATTCCCTAAAGGTACACTCTATAAAACATAATTTCAAACAACAGAGATAGCGGGTTTAAAAAAATCACTATACAAGGTTAGAAATTCTCTTTGTAAACACTTAACCCATAACCCACTTTTAATAATTCTATGTAGGTAGCTTTTATGTACTGTTAATAAAAATTTTTAGCATAGAGTACTTATGAATATATCATGCATCTAAACCATTTTTACACATATAGTCTACAAATGATACTTGCTACTACATATTAAGTAATTCTTCACAGTTTATCCATAAATCTTTGGGAATTCAGTTGTCATTTTTCGTTATGCACCTGAACTTTCTTGTTTAATGAAACAATTCTAAGCCCTACCTAAGAAAGAGAATAAAAGCTAAAGAAAAGATAATTTACTTCCTATCTTCACAGATATGGGCAGGTATATTTTAAATACATCTTTACTCTTTGAAAATTGGAAAGAAAAATAAGATAAGAGATTATAAATGTCATTCATATTTATTTCATAGTCTTTAGTGTTTGAGATCAGGCATATTTTAAGCTTTTTTCCCCCCTCCCATTTGAATTCTTTGGCCTACATGATCTTACTCCCATGTTTAAATTAGTATTTAAGTGCAGCATGTTAACGTTTTGTTACATGAATAAGTAAACAAATCAGTTGTAGCCTGAATCTTTGAGTATACCATCTATATCTGTATCTTTATTGATCTATGCATGTGAGGTTCAACTTTTAACAATAATAAGTAGTAATAGTTATAATGACTATGATTATTACACTATAATAGTCACCTCTTGAGTGTTAAATATAATTGGGCACTGATTTAAGTTCTTTATGAGAAAAACTCGTTCATGTTTTACAACTTCATGAGAGAAGTTACTATTACTTTTCCATTTTATAGACAGAAATAAATGCACAAAGGCTAGTTTTCCCAAGGTCATATGCTGGCACAGATTAAGACTCCAACAGTCTTTCCCCAGAGTTGATCCTCTTGAACATTATACCATGTTGTTCCTTCAATTTAGCTATACCAAGTTATCTTAAAAACTGTAGTCATATGTTACCATGCTGCATGGTGCCATTCTAGTATATAAGTATACTACATACTGCGAGATATGAGTATACCATATATCTCCCACAGATGATCATATCTTTGTAATGCTCTTATAAAGAAAGTTCCTGAAAATATTCTGTTCTCATCAATTTATTCAAATGACCTAAAAAAATACACATTTACCTCCTTCCAAGCTGCAAGCTTTGTGCTGGTCCCAAATCTTGCCTAGTTTGAGTATAGTGAAGATAGAGTTCAATAATTAATTGCAATATCTTGTTGCCAGTTCAACAGTAGAGTTAAGATTTAGGAACAGAAGTGGAACAAAGGAAGGACTCTTTGGTCCTGTGAGGACTCTGCTTCTTATATTCAATATTTCATAAATGCATTTTCTTTACACAACTATAATTTTTGGTGTCAAGGAAATCACAATAAAGCCTTCCAAACGTCCCATTGTAAGTGGTGTACTACATAACAACTACAATGAAGATACATATTGATGTGACTGGTATAGCGCTTATTTATGATTGATGTCTCAGTGTAATTATTACCAGCATTCCTTTCATTTTCAAAGGCATTGTGATTTAGATGAAAAATGAGAAGGTCAGCCTAAAAGCCCAAGAAAATATCCTGCTAATAGATGTATTTCAGTCTATGTCCAAGAATAAAGGGGGAACTTCCCATATGAATCTCATCTATAACTTATTGGCAGAATTCCTGTCCTTAGGTTTGTTTAGTATAATTCAGATATACTATTCCCTGGTCAGCCTAGGTAAAGAAGAACAACATTTCTGCAGATTCAGTGTTGCAGAGGGCAATTAAAAAAAAAAAAAAGTAGGGACGTTTTGTAAAGAATGTACTGGACAAAATCCATTAGAGAGAAGTCATTTACATTACTGATGCTGGATAATCATAACACTTTGGAATCTGATACTATAGCCTAAAGCCTACTGAGATGGCTCAGGATATGATAATTCCAACATTCAGTATAACAAGAAAAAGTAGAACAAGATGGAAGAGACTTATGCCAAAGTTGTGGAAGCCATTGCATGATACTCAAAATTATAATGGCAGATGTTGCTGGAAACTGTATTGTGAGTATATGTGTTGTTCATAATTTGTAAAAGGAACAAAATTTTTGTACATAAACTACATATTACTGATATTTAATAACCATGAGGCAAGACAGTAGTATTTTAACAGCAAAATAATTAAAATATAAACAAATAATCACAAATATCCAATAAGAGACAAAGACATTTTAAGGCAGAATGAATGTCACTCCACCTGGTTTTGACCTTTACAATAACCTTCACCTATGGCCTCACTTCACACAGGTCCGCTGTGCTAACATTGCGGATGATATTGCATCAGCATTTCCTTCACTTCTGTTTAAAGGATGTGCATTGGAACCTTATCCAAAGAACAGCTATCATAATTTAAGACTGCAAAATATATTCATAGAGAATGAATGGCAAAAAGCTAGCATAGTTGTCCTTGTTATTTAGTCACTAAGTTGTGTCCAACTCTTTGCAGTCCCATGGACTGGAGCCCACCACATTCTCTGTTCATGAGATTTCCCAGGCAAGGTGGGTTGTCATTTCTCCTCCAGGGGACCTTCCTGACCCAGGGATTGAACCCACATCTCCTGTGTCCCCTGTATTGGCAGGTGGATTCTTTATCACCAAGACAGCTAGCAAGATGCATAGTCCCTAAAATAGATTTCTCCAAAGGTAGTCTTGCATCCTGAATATATATATCCACAAGTTAACGGTTAAAGTTCCCTGGATCTCAGTTCTTAACTCCTAGAAGGGAGAAATTTATTCAGATGTTCGTCCTAGATGCAATCCATTGTTTCCCAGTAACTGGAGGCAGAGGGTGGTGGACTCTGTAAAGGAAATGTTTGTAGGTTCTTGAATGGTAGGTAGGAATATGGAATTTGTAATGTGTTTTTCTAAAGTGCCAGTTTTATATTTTATAGATATATTTCTGCCTCTCTTTTTCATTTTGTAGATTTACATGGCCCAAATTTCTACAGATTTATAGTAGATATTGATACCAGGTAACGCAAATTCCTATACGTTGTTCTTTAAAACTCTGTAACTCTTGCCCTTTGCTGTGCTTCCACATAAATTGTATATCAAAGTTTCATGAAAAACTTAATTTTTAATGGAATTTTACTGAATGTACATATTAATTTGGGCTTCCCTGNCCTTAGGTTTGTTTAGTATAATTCAGATATACTATTCCCTGGTCAGCCTAGGTAAAGAAGAACAACATTTCTGCAGATTCAGTGTTGCAGAGGGCAATTAAAAAAAAAAAAAAGTAGGGACGTTTTGTAAAGAATGTACTGGTCAAAATCCATTAGAGAGAAGTCATTTACATTACTGATGCTGGATAATCATAACACTTTGGAATCTGATACTATAGCCTAAAGCCTACTGAGATGGCTCAGGATATGATAATTCCAACATTCAGTATAACAAGAAAAAGTAGAACAAGATGGAAGAGACTTATGCCAAAGTTGTGGAAGCCATTGCATGATACTCAAAATTATAATGGCAGATGTTGCTGGAAACTGTATTGTGAGTATATGTGTTGTTCATAATTTGTAAAAGGAACAAAATTTTTGTACATAAACTACATATTACTGATATTTAATAACCATGAGGCAAGACAGTAGTATTTTAACAGCAAAATAATTAAAATATAAACAAATAATCACAAATATCCAATAAGAGACAAAGACATTTTAAGGCAGAATGAATGTCACTCCACCTGGTTTTGACCTTTACAATAACCTTCACCTATGGCCTCACTTCACACAGGTCCGCTGTGCTAACATTGCGGATGATATTGCATCAGCATTTCCTTCACTTCTGTTTAAAGGATGTGCATTGGAACCTTATCCAAAGAACAGCTATCATAATTTAAGACTGCAAAATATATTCATAGAGAATGAATGGCAAAAAGCTAGCATAGTTGTCCTTGTTATTTAGTCACTAAGTTGTGTCCAACTCTTTGCAGTCCCATGGACTGGAGCCCACCACATTCTCTGTTCATGAGATTTCCCAGGCAAGGTGGGTTGTCATTTCTCCTCCAGGGGACCTTCCTGACCCAGGGATTGAACCCACATCTCCTGTGTCCCCTGTATTGGCAGGTGGATTCTTTATCACCAAGACAGCTAGCAAGATGCATAGTCCCTAAAATAGATTTCTCCAAAGGTAGTCTTGCATCCTGAATATATATATCCACAAGTTAACGGTTAAAGTTCCCTGGATCTCAGTTCTTAACTCCTAGAAGGGAGAAATTTATTCAGATGTTCGTCCTAGATGCAATCCATTGTTTCCCAGTAACTGGAGGCAGAGGGTGGTGGACTCTGTAAAGGAAATGTTTGTAGGTTCTTGAATGGTAGGTAGGAATATGGAATTTGTAATGTGTTTTTCTAAAGTGCCAGTTTTATATTTTATAGATATATTTCTGCCTCTCTTTTTCATTTTGTAGATTTACATGGCCCAAATTTCTACAGATTTATAGTAGATATTGATACCAGGTAACGCAAATTCCTATACGTTGTTCTTTAAAACTCTGTAACTCTTGCCCTTTGCTGTGCTTCCACATAAATTGTATATCAAAGTTTCATGAAAAACTTAATTTTTAATGGAATTTTACTGAATGTACATATTAATTTGGGCTTCCCTGTGACTCAGATGGTAAAGAATCCACCTACCATGTGGGAGACCTGGGTTTGAACCCTGGGTTGGGAAGATCCACTGGAGGAGGGCATGGCAACCCACTCCAGTATTCTTGCCTGGAGAATCCCCAGAGACAGAGGAGTCTGGTGGACTACAGTCCATGGGGTCACAAAGAGTTGGACATGACTAAGTGACTAAGCACAGCACATACATTAATTTGAGGAGAATTGACATTAAAAATATTTTTAAATGAAAATATTGTTTTTCCATCCGAAAGAATAATATATTTCTTATTCATCTCTGTTCCTTCAATTATTATTTCAAAATATTCTCCATAAATATATTGCATGTTTACTATTAGATATACTCTTAAATCTTGGAGGAAGAAATGGCAGCCCATTCCAGTATTCTTGTCCAGAAAACCCCATGGAGAGAGAAGTCTGGAGGGCTACAGTCCATAGGGTCACCAAGAGTCAGACCACGACTGAGTGACTGACCACCACACTCCATATATACCTTATGGGTTTTTTTAAATTATTATTTTGAATGAACCATTCTTCCTATAATATCTTCCTTGGGGAAATTATTGATATTTTGTAACATTTGATTTTTATTTGTCACTTATTCAACAACTTTGCCAAAGTTTCTCACTAGTTCTACTAGTTATTAGTTTAATATTTTGGTTATTATGGCAATAATGCATAAAACACTATTGAGTTTTATATGTCCTTTTATGTTCTGCATCTTGCCAAATTCTATCATTAGTACAACTAGTTTGTGTTATGTTTAATTCACTTACTTCTATTTTCTTTTTCTTGTCTTCTTGAGATAAATGTATACCCTATTTATTTTTAATCTTTCTCTTAAAAAAAGTTCATATAAACCAAATATTTTTAACCATGTTCAGTTAATTTTTAGATAATTACCTATATCTTAAAAACATATATGTGTGTATATGCATATATACAATATTTAAACATTTCAATTCCCTTTTATTTCCTGTTTCCCATAATTTCCAGTGTAATTTAACACCTTAGTTATTTAACAAGACATTTAATTTTTTATGACCTTTTATAATTGTTACAAATTACATTACACTACTGTCATAGAACGTGGTTGGCAGCCATTGTTTGAAGTGATATTTCCTTTGTGATCTACCCCATTGTCAGTGTAATTAGTCTATGTACACTTTCTTTTTTGGGTAGAGTTCTCTATGTATTTATTAGGTCATGTTTCATAAATCTGTTGTTCAAAATATATTCAAAGTCCAGAAAATATCTCATGCACCTATTGTCAACTAATTTTTGACAGAGGAGGCAAGAATACACAATAAAGAAAAGACAGTCTCTTCAATAAGTGGTGCTGAGTAAATTGGACAGTTACCAGCAAAAGAATGATATCAGAACATTCTCTGACACTCTACAGAAAAATAAACTCAAAATAGATTAAAGACCTAAATGCAAGATGGGACACTATAAAACTCTTACAGGAAAACAGAACACTGTGACATACACGACAGCAAGATCTTTTTTGACCCATCTCCTAGAGTAATAAAAATAAAAACAAAAATAAACAAATAGGATTTAATTAAAATTAAATGCTTTTGCACAGCAAAGAAAGCCATAAACAAAATGAAAAAACAACCCACAGAAAGAGAAAATATTTTCCAAGAAAGTGACTGATACCGGATTAATCTCCAATGTATACAAACAGCTCATGCAGCTCAACATCAGAAATGCAAACAAGCCAATCAAAGAAAAAAAGGGTGGATCTAAACAGATATCTGTATGTATGTGACAGGTTAAAACAAATCAAACAACCCCCAAAAAAAAAAAAAAAAAGCCTGTGACTTACTTTAATTTAAAACTGTATACGGTATTCTCTATTTGCTAGGAATTTGATATTTGGAAAGAAGAAAATACAGTCAGCCCTTTGTATCTGCATATCCATGGATTCAACCAAAGGATGGAAAATAATTGAAAAAAATTCCATGAAATTCCAGAAGACAAAGCTTAAATTTGCCACCCATCTTCAACTATTTACATAGCACTACATTATATTTGAGCTTTCTTAGTGGCTCAAACAGTAAAGAATCTGCCTGCAGTGCGGGAGACCTGGGTTGATCCCTGGGTCAAGAAGATCCCCTGGAGAAGGAAATGGCAACCCAATCCAGTATTCTTGCCTGGAGAATTCCAGGGACAGAGGAGCCTTGTAGGCAACAGTCCATGAGGTCACAAAGAGTTGGATGTGACTGAGTGACTAACACTACAGTATGTATGTATAGACATCTTCCAAAAAAGACATACAGATGGCTGAGATAATTGAAAGATGCTCAACATCACTAATTATTAGAGAAATGCAAGTCAGAAAAACAATGAGATATTACCTCATACCAATCAGGAAACATCTTCAAAATATCTACAAACAATAAATACTGGAGAGGGAGTGCAGAAAAGGGAACCCTCCTACACTGTTGGTGGAAATATAAATCGGTACAGTCAGTATGGAGAACAGTATGGAGATTCCTTAAAAAAATAAAAGCAGAGCTACCATTGATCCAGTAACTCCATTCCTGGACATATATCTGAAGAAAGCCGTAATTTGGAAAGATGCATGCTCATTGCAACTCTATTTACCATAGCTAGGACAATGAAACTATCTAAATGTCTATCAACAGAGGAATGAAAGAAAAAGATGTGGGGGCTTCCCTAGTGGCTCAGCAGTAAAGAATCCCCCTGCCAAACGCAGGAGACACAGGATTGAACCCTCTGGGAAGGTCCCATGTGCTGCAGAGCAACTAAGCTCATGTGCCACATCTATTGAGCCTGTGCTCTAGAGTCCAGGAGCCACAACTACTGAGCCCACTTGCTGCAACTACGGAAGCCCACGTGCCCTAGAGATCATGTTCTGCAACAAGAGAAGCCATCACAATGAGAAGCCCAACCACCACAAGTAGAGAGTGGCCCCTGCGTGCTGCAACTAGAGAAAAGCCTACGCAGCAACAAAGACCCAGCACAGCCACAAATAAATAAATACATTAAAAGTATTTTAAAAAAAGAATGTGTGGTGCATATACACAATGGAACATAGCCAATAGAGAACAAAATGTCATTTGCAATGATATGGATGCACCTAGAGACTGTCATACCGAGTGAAGTAAGTCAGATAGAGAAAGATAAATATCATACAATATAGCTTATATGTGGAATCTATAAAAATGTTACAAATAAGCCTATTTACAAAACACAAATAGAGTCACACATGTATAAAACAAACCTACAGTTACCAAGGGGTAAGGCGGGAGGAATACATTGGGAAATTGGGATTGAGGTATACACAACTATGTATGAAATAGGTAAGTAATAAGAACCTGTTATATAACAGGTAACTCTACTCAAGACTCTATAATGACCTACATGATAATAGAATCTAAAAAGAATGGTCACATGTTTGTCTATTTCATTGTGTTGTACAGCAGAATCTTATACAATACTGTAAATCAACTATACTTCAATAAAAGTAGTTTAATTCTAACTAATATTTAGCCTGCTTTGGCAATCATTATTTCAATTTTCCTAATACTATGAAATTATCCATTTCTTCTTGTAATTGTGCTAGTTTTGCTTTAAATATTTAACACTCTTAGCTTTCAGTTGCAAATAAAATGCAAATTTTACCATTTTTAGTGACTTTTTCCTATATTATTGTACATGCCATTCTTATTAATAATTGCCTTAAATTATATGCCATTAGATATTAATATTGATGTACTGGGTTTCTTATGATTAGTGCAGTTTTCCTCATCACTTTATATCTCTTGCAGTTATACTTTAAAAATACAACCTATAATCTGTCTTTTAACACAGGAGTTTGAGCCATTCATGGTATTTTGATTAGATAATACATTTGGATTTATCTTTACCATGTTATTTTGAGTTTCTATTTAAAATTTTTCTTTTCCCTCTGTCTTGTATTCTTAATGAATTTCTTGAATTACCCTTCTAATTCAGTAGTTGTGTCTTCTACTTTGTCTAATAGGAGTTATTTTTCATTTTAATAACAATGATTTTTATTTAAATATATAGAATCTGTTCTTTTTCATACTTAGCCATTTTCATTTATTCTTCTTCAAAAATAATTCTGTATAACTGAAACTAAATCAATATTGCAAATTAGAAAACATTGTAAAAGAATGTTCAAACTACCGCACAATTGCACTCATCTCACACACTAGTAAAGTAATGCTCAAAATTCTCCAAGCCAGGCTACAACAGTACATGAACCGTGAATTTCCAGATGTTCAAGCTGGATTTAGAAAAGGCAGAGAAACCAGAGATCAAATTGCCAACGTCTACTGGATCATTAAAAAAGCAACAGAGTTCTCAAAAAATATCTGCTTTATTGATTAAACCAAAGTCTTTGACTGTGTAGATCACAACAAACTGTGGAAAAGACTTGGACTATAAGTAAAACTGAGCAATGAAGAATTGATGCTTTTGAACTGTGGTATTGGAGAATATTCTCAAGAGTCCTTTGGACTGCAAGGAGATCAAACAAGTCAGTCCTAAAGGAAATCAGTCCTGAATATTCATTGGAAGGACTGATGCTGAAGCTGAAATTCCAATATTTTGGCCACCTGATTCGAAGAACTGACTCGTTGGAAAAGACCCTGATGCTGGGAAAGATTGAAGGCAAGAGTAAAAGGGGACGACAGAGGATGAGATGGTTGGATGGCATCCCCAATTTGATGGCTATGAGTTTGACCTAGCTCCAGGATTTGGTGATGGACAGGGAGGCCTGGTGTGCTACAGTTCGTGGGGTTGCCTAGAGTCATATATGACTAAGTGACTGAAATGAACTGAACTGAACTGTCATGGGAAGTTAATTTCTCAAATATTTATGATGGATCCATAAATCACACCATTATATATCCTTTTGTGGATTTCAAAATGTGTAGAGCTTACATTTAAAAATGATCATGTTTGAAAGGGAAGGAAATGAGCTATTACTAGAGGGTCTTAGACATTTGATAAAATACTGGTTTCACTATGACCTAAGTATTCTCTAGGGTTTGAAAGGTACATGGCCAGATTACTGGTGCAATCACACACCGTTTGTCCTGAAATTCAAGTTCATGTGTTTGAATTAGTTGATACTATTTTTTTTTTTCATATTCCTCCTTCTTGTAGCAGGGAAATTGAACATGGGTTGTGCAAGAGAATACAATGTCATTGAGAAACCTGAGGGAGAAAATTCAGCTTTTGGATTTTTAGGCTTTATCTTTGCCACTTTCATATTATATCCCACTCTCCTCTTTTTTTGTTTCTATCTTTGCCCCTTTGAGTATATCACATATCAAGATGACCTCAGACATGAAAATATATATACACGTAAATTTAAGGACTAAATCAAGGCAGATTAGTGTTTGCTATGGTTCCACTAAAGTATAATCTCACTGAAATATGAAATGTCACCTAATATTATACAGACTATTCTCATTAAATGACTAGAGAAAAGAGATTAAAAAACTATTTCAGTGGCTAAAACCATATGAGCCAAAGACTGATTTAGATTACTCTCATGTTTTAGTTTCAAGAGACATGACCAAATTGAACATCAGAATACTTCACTGCAATCTCACTGTTGGGTATTTATGCCACTCTACTGACCCACACCAGGGAGTATGGCAGAGTTAACAGGTTATCCAGTCCTGACAATTATAAAATTGCTTTCATCTTATGCAGAGAAGGCCTGGTATATATTCATTTTTCATTATAGGAAAATACATTTTTATGGATTACCTCATCAAAAACATGCTGTAATATTACCTAGAAAATTGAGTATGGTTTCTCAGATAACAAAACAATTCTTGTATGGGAAAAGATTGAATTAAGTTGGGATTTTACTAGAATATTGAGTAAATATTTCATCTTTGATATGTCAGTGCTACCTGGATACCTTCAGAGAAGTTTTTCCTTCCAATTTATAAATTAAAATTCTACTGTAGATGTGACCACGTAGATTCCCTGAGAATATTCCTGAGTATATTCCCACTCAGGTCTTTCCAAGTATCCTTCTTACCACAAAAATAGTTTTTAGAATAATTTAGGTAAAGTCAGTAGAAAGATTGAGATCAAAACACAAAAGTTTAGACAACCATATGTTTTATTATGAGAAAAAGTTAGTAATTCTATAGCTATTTCTCACATTATTGCGACTATAACTGACCATAACTATTTCCTAAAGTAATAGATGTTAGTTAATTGCTGTGTAAGTTTACAAGTACACAACTCTGTGAAAATGATAATCCAGGGGACATTGGGAATGATTTCACAGAGAAGCTGGCTCATTAGCAAGTTCTTAAAGCTAGAATAGGATTTTGATAGGAAGTGAGAAAGTAAGAAGTGTTTTACCCAAGAGGGTTGAATTAATTTAACTCAACAAGTAATTAGAACAAACTATAATATATAGAGTTAACTTCTAATCAGCACTGCTATGTGCTTAGCACTACTCTAAATATTTAACATGAATTATCTAGTTTAATCTATTAAAAAATACATGTGTTGGGCACTATTAATATTTTCATTTTATAGATAGAGCCCTGAGGCACAGAGAGACCACTCAGCTATTAAGTGGTACTATCAGAATTCAATTCAGAGCAGCCAGCTCCAGAGCCCACAGTTAAAAATGAGGATCCTGGAGTCAACAGCCTGGCTTCACATTCTGGCTTCATCCACAACACTGAGGTTAGTTCCTGGCCCCCCTGGGTAAGTGCCCGGATTGTTGTTGTTTAGTCGCGCAGTCATGTTAGACTCTTTGCGACCCCATGTACTACTGTAGCCCACCAGGCTCCACTGTTCATGGGATATTAAAGGTAAGAATATTGAAGTGGGTTGCCATTTCCTACTACAGGGGATCTCCCTGACTCAGGGATTGAACCTGCATCTCCTGCCTGGCAGGCAGATTCTTTGCCACTGAGCCGCCTGGGAAGCCTGGATAAATGTTAGCTATTCTAATTATGTTTATTGTTATTAATAATGAACTTCTCTGCCATCGCTACTTCTCTGTGGCCGTATGCAAGTTACTCAATGTACTGTAGATGATGCTAACATGCCAGACTGAAAGTCTTAGTCTTCAAAGAACTTTCAGTTTTCTGGGAGCAACAGATATAAACCCAGCAGTATAATAGGCTAAGTAGAGGGGAGATTAATTTCAACTAGAAGAGATTAAGGAAGACCCCAGAGGTGGTTTCTGATCAGAACATAGGATGGTTATGCTTGCAGTTGAAGACACAAGAGGGAAGGCTTACAGGATGAGAGGACCCTGCGCCCAAAGGCACAGTGTTTTAGAAATGTTCGGAATGTGTTTGGAGAATAGCTTAACTCATATTTACTTTAAGGGAGGGGAGAGCAGTGAGTGCAAAGGCAGGAAAGCAAGCCTTAAGTTCATGTCTCCTGGAGCCCTGAAGAGGTCTTTAAACAAAGCAGTGGCAGTTCAAAGGCATTTCTGGAACACATTTTAGTAACAAGACACAGAGTAGATAAAGAGGGCAGGGTTACTAATATAGACATGAACACTAATTCAGACTTGCTGACACCATTTTATTCCACCTTCATAATTCTAACTAAAATTTGATTAATTTTGGGTTTATGCTGGACAAGTTGCTTACTATTTTGGTCCTCAGCTTCTCACCAACAGAATTAGGGAGTAAAAATTGATAAATAGATGATCATTAGCTTCTAGAAGTCATGGACTCCCTATGCTTCACCTTGTGCCTAAATACTTTCACATGTAATTTTTATTCATGATGTGTGCTGTGCTTCAGATCAGTTCAGTTCAGTCGCTCAGTCATGTCCGACTCTTTGCAACCCCATGAGTCGCAGCACACCAGGCCTCCCTGTCCATCACCATCTGCCGGAGTTCACTCAGATTCACGTCCATCGAGTCCGTAATGCCATCCAGCCATCTCATCCTTGGTCGTCCCCTTCTCCTCCTGCCCCCAATCCCTCCCAGCATCAGAATCTTTTCCAATGAGTCAACTCTTTGCATGAGGTGGCCAAAGTACTGGAGTTTCAGCTTTAGCATCATTCCTTCCAAAGAAATCCCAGGGCCGATCTCCTTCAGAATGGACTGGTTGGATCTTCTTGCAGTCCAAGGGACTCTCAAGAGTCTTCTCCAACACCACAGTTCAAAAGCATCAATTCTTTGGTGCTCAGCCTTCTTCACAGTCCAACTCTCACATCCATACATGACCACAGGAAAAACCATAGCCTTGACTAGACGGACCTTAGTCGGCAAACTAATGTCTCTGCTTTTGAATATACTATCTAGGTTGGTCATAACTTTTCTTCCAAGGAGTAAGCGTCTTTTGATTTCATGGCTGCAGTCACCATCTGCAGTGATTTTGGAGCCCAAAAAAATAAAGTTTGACACGGTTTTTACTGTTATGTCCAACTCTTTGCAACTCTATGGACTGGGGCCCGCCAGGCTCCTTTGTCCATGGGGATTCTCCAGGCAAAAATACTGGAGTGGATTGCCATGTCCTCCTCCAGGAGGTCTTCCCAACCTAGGGATCGAACCCAGGTCTCCCACATTGCAGGTGGATTCTTTACCATTTGAGTCACCAGGGAAGCCCAAGAATACTGGAGTGGGTAGCCTATCTCTTCTCCAGGAGATCTTCCTGACTCATGAACCAGAGTCTCCCGCATTACAGGTGGATTCGTTTATCTGCAGAGCTGTCAGGGTTCATGATAGTGGTCACAAATATGAATATCTTCCCTCTCTAAGTAAATACTGATTTCATTTAGTATTTCTATCCATTTATCACATAACCCTATATTATTATTATTATTACCTTATTTTCATTTCTTCTCAGCTAAAGTGCATTAAAGACCATATTTTATACTTCTGTATATGAACACATTAGCGTATGATATAAGCTCAGATAAATTTTACTTAATTAGTTAACAGCAATATGATATTCTATGTTTTGATTATATTCCTTTACCAGTGAGTCAAAAAATTTACCAAATTAAACTTTTAGAACAAATTCTGTGTGTGAAATTAAAAGATTAATTTATTTTACTATCACTGCTTATGTAAACTAAAAATTTGCTGTTATTTCTGTTGTGTGTATTTTTATATCTCATCTTCAAAACTGGGAGACGTACCACAAAAAAGAGTGGAAGAGGATTTTTTCCCTCAAAATAAATATACAAATTCACAGGGTAAGAAACAAGCACACAAAGGTTACTTTTAAGATTCTGAAAAGTCTAAATATTTTATCTATTCCAAGTAAGGAGAACTGACCTCAAGTTAAATGGCTTCTATTGGGAACTTTTGTTGTGATTTTTACATTGACAATATAGTCGTATTGCTCTTTGGACTAGAGTAAAACATAGTATTCCTTGATATTTGAAGTGTGAATGTCCCCTAGATACTTTAAGATGCTACAGCAAACAAAGTCCTGTTGGTCTGAAAAGCCACAAGAAGCAAATCTTAAAACTAATTATGGTTCTTCTGCTGAGAGTTTCTTCAAGAGTCACTTTCCAATTTCTGTCAAACATTTGCAGTTCTAGTACAAATACATTTATACTTTTTCAGAATCAATGCATATCAACCTCAGGATAATGTTTGCCTTTCACTGCAAAACAGAGAAAATTTGTGAAGAAATTTCCAAGGAATTAAAATATTAACTCTTAATACCATATTTTAATTTTGCAAAAGTCTAATGGACCCACTCTTAACCATCATACAGTTACACAATTATCTGAAAGATTTAGAATGATCTCATTGCCAATTTGGGCTTTGAAGAAAACAAAATCAGGTTCATTAAAATGTTTCATAAAAACTCTCTGAACTGATTGTATTGCCAATCTAAACTTGAGTGGATCATCACTAACCATTCTTTATTCTGGTTACTTTCATTACTTTTCCCCACAGAAAGAACAGCAATATGTTCCCTGTATTATTTTCTGACCATCACAGCTGAGGCGGAAGTGGCTGTAAATGACGCATCTCCCTAGTCAGGAGCTGCATGGACTTTCAACATTTAAGGTGTCTCTGCTGAAACCATTTGTTGTTGTTGTTCTAGAAAAGGGAGAAAATTGAATTCAGTCCAGTTTGTCTCTAATGCTCATGTCTTAATATTTGTTCAAAGAGAAGAAGCAAAATCCAGAAAACATCTAATTGAGCCATTTTCACCAATTATCAATAGAAACTTATTATTTAAAAATCAACATTTGGTACTTAGGCAAATGCCACATATTATAAGAATTATATGAATAAAAAAATTGAATTTGTGTTAGATTGTGAAATGCAAAGGTTTATTGTCACCATCTCAACTAAATCATTCATAGAAGACATTTCTTGTGGCCTCTAATATATTAACCACCTGAATGAATGAAGGCTACTATTCAGAATTCACTAGCATATCCAGTAAAATGTGTAAAGTAAGTTCTATTAACTAGGTTTAGATAATGCATTTTTCTTTTGACAATCATACCTCTTATGATATTCAAGGATATATCTGCTTTATACAATGTAAATGAATGACTCACTTATTTTTTTTCTTGCTTCATTGTCATTTGACTGAACCCCACAATTATATCCAATAAGAAGTTAAAAATTTAGTTTCTGTCAACTATTTTCCACTAGCAAACATAGTGACTCACCCTCCAAATAAAAGCATATCAACACGAAAATTTCCCAAGGGTATATTCTAGGTCATAATCTTTATGTTAATGAATTCCTTACTGAATAGTAAATGGTAAGAATATATTAGCTTATTCCTCGAACACATTACCTGTCAGCAGGTAATTATCCATCAAAACCTAAACAGAGAGAGAGATTGCCCTGTGACACCAGTGACCCCTGCAGGTAAAATTAAGGAAAAAACATACACTGTAATTGGACAAAAGATACTACTGCCTATCTCAACGTAGCAAGATAATGCCAAAGCATAACATTTACCAGTAACTCCCCGTAAGACTTGTTATTATTATTTTCTAGTTGCCATTGGAGATTTTTAAATCTGTGGAATAAACCAAGCATACATTTTTGTATTTTATTAGCTATTATTTAACTCATTTACATTTTGCATATCACGACAGTTTCTAGAGGACCTTGTCCAAATACTGAAAAGCTATTTAGAGTTACTTGATTAAGGATTTGAAAGAGATAACAAACAGTCATCTGGTTTAGCTGCAAGCATGATAATTAATTTCAATAACCAGCATATGTATTCTGAAGAATTCCCAATGAGATAAATAATATTTACACATTACAGAAAAAGATGGTTAAGTGGCATTTACATTGCAAAGCTGGAAAACATTCCCAAAGTATCTGTTCCTCGGCATTATACTGTTGGACAGGGTGAAGTCAGGTTCAGGAAAGGTCACACAACCACTATGTATACTTTAAGTCTCAACTTAATAGCATAGATTCAATGACCACTCACTTATTTAACATGTAGGAAATGTTTACATATGTCATGGGCTGCGTCCTGATGAGATACAAAACATAGCCAACAATAAACATGGGGGAGTTTTAAAAAGAATAATCCATCACATTCATAGTTTAAATAAATGCCATTTGATACTCTGATTGTAATAGACACCAATTCAAACATTTCATATATATAATTGAGTCATTATTTGTAGTACTTATATCAACATTAAAATTCCCCAACAACCTATGAAAGCTACACTTTTTTTTTTCACCTTAAGAGTTATCTTTCATAAAAATGTGCTTTGGAATTTACTATTACGTGCAGCTTTGTCTTTTATATTCTCCCTTACCTCATGTAAAATGCAGAAGAATGATGATTTTTGTTACTCTTAGAATATAATGAAGGAGGAGGATGGTCAAATATTGTTTTTAAAAGGGCTATCAGTCAACTATAGAACTCCTAAAATCTTAATGTTGTTCCTTAGCCACATAACAAAAAACAAAAGCAGAACATTCAATATCTTGCTAGTTCCTTGGCTTCTGTCACATGCTAGTAAGCAGACTGACAAGAACATAAGTAATATTAAAAAATGCACCAGGGGTTCACAAGGAAACCAAGTGTTAAGTGCTTATTAATTTTTCCACAAATAGTTAATAAGCATCTTTTATATATATAGGCAATGAGATGGAACCTGGGTATATTGTGGTCAACAAAACAGATTTTTATATTCTCTGTATTCACAGGGCTTACAGTTTAAAGAGAGAACTGATCATAACAGGTAAATGAAAAAATAATAAAAGGTGTAAAGTCTTCTTAAGGAAATAGTGCAGAAGGTCAGAGAATGACATGGCGGGAATCTATATTAAAAGAGTAAACAAGGAAGGCATCCCTCCAGATTTGAACTGAGGCCAGTAAACAGAAGGAATAGCCCTGGAAGAGCAGAAGGAATGACATGAGTGGAGGACCCAGGAAGGGAAGGAACTTGCTGCTGTTGAGGGACTACTGATAACTACAAAGTAGCTGGTATGGCAGTAAGGCATTTGCTGGACAGCAGGGCAAAAGAGCTGAATCGAGACGAGGCAGCTTCTTATGAACCACAATGAGGAGTCTGAATCTCATTTAATGTGTAATGGATGTCAGGTAGAGATCAACAGAACCTTCCCTTGCTGCTGTGTAATGATAATTCACAGATGGAAATAATAGGAACTAGGAGAGAACAAAGAGGATGGTACAGTAGCTAAAAGCTAAATCTTACCATTAGAACAAATTATTTCCTCAGGTTCCTGTAAATGGATCAGGCATAGGGATATTGTCTTAAAACTACCAGGTTGTCATACTAATTCTAAAATTCAAGGTTTGTATAGCTTGAATTCAATTTTGGTTATAACAGATAAACACATGCATTGTCATTATTATAATGGTTTATTGTATATGGTTTCAAATGCTGAGTGTGGGCTCTAAAACTAAGTAAAATAAAATAATATCCCTTTTAATTAAAAAAAGCAGGAAAATAATGTATTAATCTTCCAAAAGACTAAGAGAGAAATAATCTTCCAAAAGACAAATTAAGGATGAATTCTTCCCTTTATAATAAGCACAGCCCAAGCATAGAACAGTAATTAGTCAGTCTGTACATAATGCCAAACAGCCAGTCTAGTCACTGAGGAAAAATTAAGAAAGCCAGGTATTTAGCTTCAAGGAGAATTCAAAAGGGTGGGTTTTCTGTATTTAACATGTTATGAGAAGCAATTGTCCTCATGTAACTACAATNGACAAATTAAGGATGAATTCTTCCCTTTATAATAAGCACAGCCCAAGCATAGAACAGTAATTAGTCAGTCTGTACATAATGCCAAACAGCCAGTCTAGTCACTGAGGAAAAATTAAGAAAGCCAGGTATTTAGCTTCAAGGAGAATTCAAAAGGGTGGGTTTTCTGTATTTAACATGTTATGAGAAGCAATTGTCCTCATGTAACTACAATTACTTTATTCACTTATATGTAAGATGGATAGAAAATGCCAATATAATGGAACTTCTGGGAGAGTTGTATGAAAAGCTTCTGGCTCAGAGCCTGGCACGTAGTAGGCATTTCATTTATAACCAGAGCTGCAGGCCCATCTAAAGAGAATCTAAATGACAGATAGAATTAGAGATTATGAGGCCTGTGCTAATTCATTAGTACCCTGATATAAATGAACATTTAAAATAAATTTAAAAAATAAAATGAAAAAATCTACTTTGTATGACATTAATATAACTACTAGCTTACTTTTGGCTAATGTTATATCTATTTACAGGCTTTTATATCCAATCTTTGTGTCTTTATCTCATTTATGCAGCATAGAATCAAGTCTATATGCTTGTTTGGTTTGTTTTTCACTGAAGTATGATTGACAGACAGACGGGCTTCCCTGATGGCTCAGTGCATCAAGAATCTGTCTGCAAAGCAGGAAACTCAGGAAACATGGGTTTGAATCCTGGGTTGAGAAGATCCTCTGGAGTAGGAATTGGCAATCTGCTCTGGTATTTTTGTCTGGAAAATTCCATGGACAGAGGAGCCTCATGGTCTACAGTCCAAAGGGTCACAAAGAGTCAGACATAACTGAGCGACTAAGCATGAATGTATAATTAACATATAATGTTAAAAATTTTCAGGTTATTTAAAAAATTTCATCAAACAAATCATAAACTAAGAAACTGTTCTTCAAATATGCTACAATTTTTAAACTATAACAAAGTGAGAAGAATGCTGTAATTAGATTGAGAAGGTAAGAAAGGGGGTAAAATTCAAACAAGCTTCAAGTATTCTCACAGTTTTTCTTTTTCTTACTGAAATGTGCTTTTCATCTATATGTATGATCCAAAATATATCAGGTTGAGGAGAAAAATAATTGAGAATTATATGGGTTAAACTGGTTCCTTCACAGATATGCAAAAATCCTGAAGGGAAAGTCAAAGTGCTAGTTGCTTAATTGTGTCTGCTCTTTGTGATCCCATGGACTGTAGCCTACCCAGCTCCTATGTCCATGAAGTTCTCTAGGCAAGAATATTGGAGTTGGTAACCATTCCCTTCTCCAGGGGATCTTCCTGACCTAAGGACTAAACCTGGGTCCCCTGCATTGTAGGCAGATTCTTTGCCATCTGAGCCACCAAGGAAGCCTGTAGAAGTCCAAACCCCTTAGTAAGTCAGAAAGTGAACTGATTTGGAAGCAGTCTTTGCAGAAAAGTGGCCATGTGGCAACAGAGGCTGAGGTGGGAGTGATGTGTCTAACAAGCCAAGGAATTCCAGGGCAAATATCAATAGTTGGAAGAGGCAAGGATGGATCCTCCCCTACAGATCTCAGGGAAACCGATGGCCCTGATAGCACTTTGAGTTCAGACTTCTAGCTTCCAGAACTACAGGACAATAACTTTCAGTTATTTTCAGCCGCCTCCTTTGTGGTACTTTGTTACCACTGCCCTAGGAAACTGACAGGAAACTAGAGCTGCAGAGAGACTGAGCTGACCTTAAACTTCAATGACAGGCTTTTACTCTATCAAACAAGGGAAGCTAACGACCACATAGAATGAGACCACACATTCTTAACTTTGACTTGCATCTGGTCCACAGCATGCCTTAGCAAAACCAAAATGAATCCCACCAAAAAAGCAAGCAAGCAAACAAGCACCCCTCCACAGGCAGATTAATTATTGTATCTTCCCTTTTGAGTCACTTATGCCTCATTTTAAATGTTAAATATTTATCACTGCTGGACTCCCAGAGCCTTGCCTGGCTGTAGAGAAATAAGGTCTATTGCACTGACTTTATGCATCTTTAACAAAGGTGCCGTTGCAGGAGAACCCCAGAAATCTCTTATTGGTGATGATATATGCAACTAAAAGAACACAATCTGATTTTTTTTTCAGACCTAGATACATGAAATTGAGCATATAGTGCTGCAAGTTAGGAGGATCTTGTTTTCAAGGCTGTAAACTGCATATAACTTTGTGAATGTATTCATATGCATGATATTAAAATAGCTTATCTGTGTCTAAAATCCTAGATTATAAAAATAGCATCCAGCTAAGAACTGGATTTTTTTTTAGCTGATACTCTGTCTTTCTGTGACCATTATAGTTCTCTGTGTCCTGTCTTCCCTGCCATTTTTATTTGCCATCAGTCTTAATTCATTTTCACAAACAAATTAAGGCAGAGAGCCAGATGAGGTATGCAACTCTACTCTCTATCATCCACTTGCCTACGCCTCTGTCAGAATCAATAAATACTCATTCAAAGGAAGGGGGCCAAACAACTCATTAATCCTTCTGCTCACTGCTTCCAAAATATGGGTGGCTTGTCAGGTGCCCTCTGAAATCCACAGTGCAAAGCGCAGCTCTTGAGTCCCCTTAAAGAGCCAGCAATACAGGCATAGAGCATGAGGAAGGGGACTTAGCAGTGACGGCTAGAGGGGTGTATGTGTGTTCTGTCATTTATCCACTCACAGCATTTTCCAAATAATACTTTTATTCCTTCATATAAGATATAGGTTGTCTTTGTTTTCAAAGACTCTTCCGAGCCTGATGTCTCCTCATTGTTTAAATCTGTCCTTGAACATAAACAACACCCTGGAAATTTCGAATTTCATATAGCACTTTTCAAAGCACATCAAAAGAAAATTCTTCAAGCTCAAAAGAGTGAATAGTGATTGCTGACTTGTTTGGAGTGAATACTGAAGGAGAGATGCTATGTAGAAACTCCTTCAGCAATTTATGTGAGGAATGTGGCTATCAACATCACAGAAAGTTACATGTAATATATTGGGGGTTAAAGGAAAGCAGACAAGACTTGGACTGGACCTACACACTTAGGTTTCTCTCTCTCCTTGACTTTAAAGTTAGAAGTGTGATGTCTTGAGTTTACTCTTCTAATTCTTTTGTGCCTCCAGTTTGGAGGATTTTATTGTTATTCCTCAAGAGTTTTCTAACTCTAAGAGAAGTCATGTGAATAATAACATCCTGAACTCAGTAACCTCTACTTTATTTCTTTGGCTTGACTTGGCTTAAAGCCACTGTAGCTGCTGTTCATTATTTCAAAACACCATTAATATTTACTGTGCGATTCACTCCCATGTAAATTTTTCTTTTAGAGAGATTTGATTTAGAGCAACGTATGCATTAGCTGGAAAANAGTAACCTCTACTTTATTTCTTTGGCTTGACTTGGCTTAAAGCCATTGTAGCTGCTGTTCATTATTTCAAAACACCATTAATATTTACTGTGCAATTCACTCCCATGTAAATTTTTCTTTTAGAGAGATTTGATTTAGAGCAACGTATGCATTAGCTGGAAAATATCATATAATTATTTACTCAGAAAACAAGAAAGAGTAAGGTTGAAGAAAGCATATCCCAGGAGATTTAAGACTGACAGATTAGCAGCAGAAAATCTTTTGTCTGAAAAGTAAGAAAATGAGTATAAGAACTAAGCACAATATACCTCTCATCTTGTCAAAACCAAAGAAGGTACTTTATATGTGCAAAATGTCCAATTCTCTATTCTCAGTACACAACTAACCTGGAAAATAACCAAGTTGAAAATAAAACCTGCAATAATAAAAAAAAAATTATAGATTAAAAACCACTGGATTTTTTCAGAAGTAGGATTTTGTTGCTCCACATATTTAAATATTTATTCTAGTATATTAAATAATATAACAAAGTTATAATTATATTAAATAATTATAGCAAAGTATAACACAGTGAAGCTTACAATCAATCAGAGAATATAAAGCACTAAAATTTTAAGGATAGTGAAAATAATCATTTCCATCTTCTAATCATTTATAAAATTCCAAGCTTAATGCTAAATCTTCATTTAAAATTTTCCNAATATAACAAAGTTATAATTATATTAAATAATTATAGCAAAGTATAACACAGTGAAGCTTACAATCAATCAGAGAATATAAAGCACTAAAATTTTAAGGATAGTGAAAATAATCATTTCCATCTTCTAATCATTTATAAAATTCCAAGCTTAATGCTAAATCTTCATTTAAAATTTTCCTTCTAATCCCCACAGTACACACAGAGTAACATACAAAAGTGGTGGAGACAGAGGACTTGAGTAAATATGTTCAGGAGAATTGTAAAGGTTCCACAGGAAAGTGAGCATCTCAAGGGGTCCTAAAGAATAGGAAAAAACTTTCCAGGAGACAGGAAACAGGTCTTTCTAGAAAAGGATGAGTGAAGACTTAACCAGCTCTGCAGCTAAAACATGTTTTTATTGCCAGGGAAGTGGTAAGATGCAAGGTAAGATACAAAATTGGAAATTTCATGAATTCCACACTAATCAACTTGAATTTTTACTAGGCTTTGTATAATTTAAAAATATACAATTTGAAACAATCTCTTACCAAAAAACACAAGTATAGAACAAAAAAGCCTCTTTTTCCCCTTGAACCACGCAAGAGTACAGTGCTGATCCAATATACCCTTTCCCTGAATTATTCAGTGTGTCTTCTAAAACAAGAATATTCTCCTAAGTAGCCATAATACAATTTTGAAATCAGAAAATCAACATTGATACATTACTGTCATGTAATTTTTAAACTCTATTTTTTCTTGTGGTTTTGATGATGCTCTTTACAGCAAACACATCCAGTTCAAAATCACATGTTTCATTTAGTCCTTTTAGTCATTTCCAGTCTGGAATAGTTCTTCAGCCTTTTACTTCAATGAGCTGGCATTATTAACGATTACAGGCCAGATATTTTGTCACTGTTCCTCAATTTGAGGTCTGATGCTTCCTCATGACTTGTTTCAAGTCATGCATCTTCTGCAGAACATCACTGAAGAGGGCTGTGCTTTTCTCACTGCCTTCTGTCAGGTGATGTGCAATTTTAATTTGTCCCATCAATGATGATGTTCAGTTTGATCACTTGACTCAGATAGTGTCATCCAGGATTCCTGGCTGTGAAGTTCCTTTTCTACTTTTGTAAATAATAAATATTTGCATGGGGAGGTAATTTGAAAGTGTGTATATGGTTTCCTCACTAATGGTTTTATTTGTTTTCTTAATTCAATGGATTGTAAGCAGTTACTTTCTTTATTTTGATGCTCAGATAGTTCTCGAGTTGGCCAATAGAGCCCCTTCCACTGTATCCTTTTGGCATCTCTCATTATTCTTTATTTTCTGTCACAAGTGGTTCTAAAATCATCTTGCTTTTTTCCTAGTTCTTGAATCAGCCATCACTCAAAGGAGCCCTGATTCCTTCTAATGAAGAGTGGCATGTGCCTAAATCAAGATCCGGACACCAGGCTTGCTTACTGCTGTTGGAGCTGAGTGCTGTTGCTGCTCTTGTGCCCTCTCACTGGCCATAGTTAGGGAATGTGCATACAAACATACACACGAGTGTGTGTGTATATATGCATAAAGCGCTGTGCTATGTGCTGCTTAGTTGCTAAGTTGTATCCGACTCTTTGTGACTCCATGGACCCCATGTGACTCCAGGCTCCTCTGTCCATGGGGATTCTCCAAGCAAGAATAATGGGTGGGTTGCCATGCCCTCTTCCAGGGGATATTCCCAACCCAGGGATAGAACCCAGGTCTCGTGCATTGCAGGCAAATTATTTACTATCTAAGCCATGAGGAAAGCCCAAGACCCCTGGAGTGGGTAGCCTATCCCTTCTCCAAGAGATCTTCCCATCCCAGGAATTGAACCAGGGTCTCCTGTATTGAAGGTGGATTGTTTACTAGTTGAGCTACCAGCAAAGCCCAGTAAGTGTGTATACAAGCATATATAATGGGCCAAATTGTATTTTCCAAGCTAGCTATAACAAAATCTCCCATCCCATATGATCCATATAATCTTTTTTACAATATAACATTAATGCTTCTCCCATCCAGAAGTGAGAGCCGTGCTTGTCTCCTTCCTTGAACTGGTGGTTGCTATGGACTGAAATGTGTTCCCACAAAATAATATGCTGAAGCCCTAACCCACCATGGTGTAGTGTTTAAAATGGGGCTTTTAGGAGTTAGGTTTAAATGAGGTCATGAGGGTGAGGCCTCATGATGGGGTTTGTGATCTTATCCGGAGAGATACCAGAAAGGGTATTCTGTCTTGCTCACTTTCATATAGTAAGTAGGCAGATACCAGCCTTGGTCTTGGTCTTCCAGCCTCCAAAGCTGTGAGAAAATAAATCTCTGTCATTTAAGCCACCCTATCTTTGTCATTGTGTTATAGCATCCCAAGCTGATTAATACTTAAGACCATAACAGAATGAGATTTTGAGATTTAAAAGATTATACAATTTATCTCTGGTCCTGTTAGGATACTTGCTCTTGGAATCCAGTCAGCATCTTGTGAAAAACCATACAAATACAAGGAAAGGACAGGTGTACATGCTGTAGCTTATAGCCCCAGTGGAGACCCCAGCTAACAGCAAGCATCAAACTCTAGCCTCTGGATGATTCTAACTCCTAGCTGCCAAGTGGTCCCCAGTTTCAAGTCTTTGCACCTGAGCTTCAGGATATAAATTGTCCACGTGTGGTCTTTTCAAGTTCCTGATGCACAAAAATCTTGAGAAATAACATGACTGTAACGTTTTACATCACTGCAATTGGGGATAATTTGTGATGCCTTAATGGATAACCAGAACACATACTTCCATTATAATGCAACACAGCATTCATTCTAGTTATCTCCCTTTTCTAATTTGTAGACCCCTTTCAAAAGCTAGGAAACCTACTCTCATTTTCCTTAATATTTTCAGTTGTTTGATCAGTCCTCCTGCATGTAACTGATCTTTTAGCCCCGTCTCTTATGTGAATGCTCTCCTGATTCTATGCGGACATTGCTACCCTGAGATGGATCTTCTTTCCTGCTCATGGGACTCAGACACTTGATGCCAGACTGCCCTCACCTTTGTGTAAATAGATGCCTTACTCACCCTGCTTGGGCTCTGACTCTCCACCTATGCAAAGATGATTGCCTTACTCTGTCTCATTCAATGGCATTATCATTGACTAGTTTAGGAAAGAGAAGAAAATGAAAAAAAAGAGAAGGGAAAGAGAGGAAAAAGAAAAGAAAGAAAAAAGGGAAAGAGATGGAAGAGGAACCATATGAAAATTTTGGAAATTTAAAATAGATGACTGACAAGATACAAATGCAAAATAAATTAATTATATTAAAAAANTGGGAGGGATTGGGGGCAGGAGGAGAAGGGGACAACAGAGGATGAGATGGCTGGATGGCATCAGTGACTCGATGGACGTGAGTCTGAGTGAACTCTGGTTGATGGTGATGGACAGGGAGGCCTGGCATGCTGCGATTCATAGGGTGACAAAGAGTCGGACACGACTGAGCGGCTGAACTAAACTGAACTGAAGGCTAAAATTAACTACAGAAATACAATCAATTTGTCAGTATTGAGTTACTGCTTCATAGTTCTAATACCTACCACAATACCTAGCATATGTGTGCACACTAAGTCTCTTCGGCCATGTCTAACTTTAGCAACCCTGTGGACCATAGCCCATCAGGCTCCTCTGTCCATGGGATTCTCCAGCCATGAATCCTGGGGTGGGTCACCATGCCCTCCTCCGGGGAATCTTCCCAACTGAGGGATTGAACCAGCATCTTCTTAGATTTGCTGCATTTGCAGGTGGGTTCTTTACCATTACTGCCTCGTGGGAAGCCCACCTAGCATATAGTAAACATTAAATATATTTCTTCAGTGAATGAGACAGTATGGTGATAAAGCTGTAGCTCAACAATTCTTTAAAGTTCCACAAACAGGACTGATGTCAGAAATTCCATGTGGATACATTCCAGTACATATTCAAGTCGTGCACATCAGAAGAAATAGTGGGAGACAGTCTAGTGATAATAACCAGAGCTGGGATCACTTTTAATGCTCTTAACTATTTCTAACATCTCTATTAATATGCAAACCATTTCTTGATTTAGCTATTTGACACATGTATTCAATTCCTGAGAAGATAGATAAGTGAGTGATATAGCTATTATATGACCTCAACACCTTGCCTTATCCATTCCCCTACATAATTATAAAGCTATTTTAGTTAAATCAAAGAAGAGCATTTTCATAATTAAGCCTGCATATAGTGTATACTATGGAGCCAAGCTTTTCAGTTTCAATTATTTTTCATTTATCATTTTACTTTTTCATTTTCATGGTGTTAATTCTTGCATTTCTTTTTTCTTGCATTATATTCCATTGTCATATCTTTTTCAAACTCTGTCATATCAGAAATTCTGTCAAATAACCTTTTCCCCAAATACATCTTTCCATTTTTCCTGCTTCAGCTGGGACTTGTTGATTTCCAGGCCATTTGCCCGGAGATTCTCCTGGGTTGCATTCAGTTCTCCTGTCTTCCATTCTCTCTCTTTCTTGATTTCTGATGTCACTAAAGCTACTTCTTAATGTCAGATTTAAGAGAATTAAAATTCCTGAGCTCTTACATGAATGAAAATTTGTAAAGGATAATCTTTACATAAAGTCTAAAGAAATTGCTAGGTCACTACATTCAAAAACACGCATAATAAAATAACTGTCTTTCCTAGCTCCTTTTCCTTAACCAGTTTGACTGAATTATGGGCAGAGTACTAGTGAAATGATTATAACTACTTTTCAAGACCATAAAAATGACTTGGAATCTCTTTTATTAATAACCTCAGGATTCAAATTTTATTAATATTGAAACTTAGAATTGGTTCTCTTTGGAAATTGTTTTTGTACCTACTATCCATAAATGTACATATATATATATATATATATATATATACACACACACACATATATATGCTAACAGCTAATTTACAAACAATTACCTCTGATTCATTCTTTTCTTCCCATTGGTTCCCTCCTCCCCAATACCACTCCTGAGAGAATGAGTGTAGGAACAATTTTGGAACTTTTAAAGAACTATTTAAAAAGTATGAACTTGAAAAGCAAAATTAATTTAGAAGGGCTAATCCTGGGGACATCTGTATGTGTGGTGATTCCCAAGTCACCTTATTATATTTCAAGTCACACTTTATTAAACTTTTGATGTGCTACAGATTAAAAATTCATTTGGGGTAACAAGAATTCTCCTTTAAAGATGAGAATATTTCTTTTAGAGTTTAGTAAGTGGTGTCAGTTTTCCACACTTTGAAAAGAATTACCTCCCACCTTCAAGCCCCCACTGCCACCCTAGTGTTTCTCTGATATCTAGCTGAAGTTAGTAGCACTGGGGCAGAGAAAGTCCAGATAATATCAATAAATGGTACAGCAGACTCAGAACAATGACAAGTCACCTAAAATGCATATCAAGTGAATGTGACCCTGGCATCACTATAAGGAGGTAATATTTGTCAGGTAAACCCACAAGAAAAAGAAGTGGTTCTAAAAAGGTAAGTGATGTTTGAGGCAGCTGCCCCATCACAGTGTGAACTAAAGTATCTGTGATAAGACTGGACTTTTTCATGAATTCCCAGTGGCCTTCTATGACACATAAAATAAAACCATACTCTTTACCAAGATCTTTAGGCTCTACGGAATCACACTTTTGTTTATTTCTTCAGCGCCACCTCCCACGACCACCTTCTCAGCTCACTAAATTTCAGCCACACTGGCATCCCAGCTATTCCTTGCACATGCTAAACTTGTTCCTGCCTTAGGGCTTTGCACTTGGTGCTATCTCTGCTGGGAATGCCCAACCCCAGGCCACCTGGTACCTTTTTCATGTCATTCATGGTCCAGCTCAGATGTCATCTTCTTAGAAAGGTCTTCCAATTGAAAATGGACACTCTTCATTTCCATCAGCCCCTCTTCCTTCATTCTCTATCTCTTCAGTCTGTTTGTCTTCCTAGCAAATATCTCTTTCTGAAATTATCTTGTTTGTCTTGTTGCCTGACTCTGCCCTGAGTCTATATATTTTAAGATCAGGGACTTTGTCTTGTTAACTTTTTGTCTCCAGTTCCTAAAACCATGCCTAGCTTGTAGAAGGTATTCGAAAAATGTATGCCAAATGAATAACTAAATAAATGAGCTAAAAAGAAGACAGAACACAAGTGAAGATGGAAGCTCAGCAGGCCAGTCTGAGAGGGGAAAAAGGCAGAGAACGTTAAACCATGATGCAGTGTTGGAACGTAAGCTCAAATCTGCCACTCTGTGACAAGGAAAGAGTTAATCTTGCTAAATATCAGTTTCCTCAGCTCTGAAATGATAATAACTATTATATAGGTCCAATTTAAAGATCTGGTTAGGTGAGATGGTGAATATATAAATGTGTACATGGGGAGAAGAGGCGCAGAAGGTTCTCAGTAAATAGCAGCAATTATTACTACCAATATTGGGACAAATGGATTTTTTCATGTTCATGGTGTTAACACTGAAGATGGGGAAGCATATGTGTCCCCTATTCAATTTCCTTATTTTTCTAAAATGTGTCTTTTATAGGATTTCTTATGTTTATAAAAATAACAATAACTTTAGTGTATTTTGCATATAAAATAAAATATTCATATAGTCTTGGTTTTCAGATGTAGCCAAATAATAAATTGGACCATAAAGTATGAATACTATACCTAGCGATGAAATAGCAGTATACATGAGTGAAGAGACATAATGGTTGGTCATAAAATATGATTAACCTAGTTGAAACAAAAGGCCTTAGTACCTCACAAGTAGTGATCTCATTAGTGGGTTATAGGAGTTCCACATGAGTGAAGAAATCATGTATAATGATTGCCCATTACATACCCTATTTATTCTTAGGGTGCCTTTTCTGAAGCTTGTTTTTTCTATTAAGTTTAAGCCAGAAGAGAGAAAAGTATGATATAAGAATATGCCAATTATATTTTAAAAGAGCATTATTATTAGGAGTTGGTCTCTATTAATCAAAAGAAACTTAACTCTTAATAATAAAGTGAGTTTGGTGTGTATTCCTTACATGACCAAGCCATTTAACATTGCTTTCAAATCAAGATTTTTATGAAGCAGAACCTTTTGATGGGCTATTTCTCTTCCCTCTCTCCGTTTTATTATTATCATTATTGCTTCTATAGCCCCAGTTTCACCACCATTTCTGTGACTTTGGATAGTATAATTAACCATATTGGGCCTCAGTTTCCACACTTGTAAAATGAAAGGAAGGACACCAATGTGGCCCACCTCATAACTAAAAATTATGACAATACTTGTGAATGCTGGAAGCACTTGAAATCACGATATGCTATTACACACAATGTGCTATTACAGAGAACTTAGTACTTTTGTATAATGGGTGTTTAATAAATATTAACTGAATGGGCAGAAACACTGTGAAAAATAGGATCAGCCTTGTTGTACAGAGATTCGTGATATAGGACTGACTTATCTTTCNATGACAATACTTGTGAATGCTGGAAGCACTTGAAATCACGATATGCTATTACACACAATGTGCTATTACAGAGAACTTAGTACTTTTGTATAATGGGTGTTTAATAAATATTAACTGAATGGGCAGAAACACTGTGAAAAATAGGATCAGCCTTGTTGTACAGAGATTCGTGATATAGGACTGACTTATCTTTCTTACATGTATTTTATATCTGTAAGTGCCAAATGATAAAAGTAGGAAAACCTATGAATACTTACCTCATATTTTCCTCCATTAAAATATTTGAGGATTAATACTTAGCTATATTTCACCAATGCTAAGATTTTTGTTGCTGCTGTTGTTGCTTAGTTGCTAAATTATGTCGAACTCTTTGAAACCCCATGGACCAGGTTCCTCTGTCCATGAGATTCCCCAGGCAAGAATACTGGAGAGGGTTGCTATTTCCTTCTCCGTGGGATCTTCCCAATTCAGGCCAAACCCACATCTCCTGCTTGGCAGGTGGATTCTTTACCATGGCAGAAAGTGAAGAAGAAATAAAAAGCCTCTTGATGAAAGTGAAAAAGGAGAGTGAAAAAGTTGGCTTAAAGCTCAACATTAAGAAAACGAAGATCATGGCATCCGATCCCATCACTTCATGGGAAATAGATGAGGAAACAGTGGAAACAGTGCCAGACTTTATTTTTGGGGCTCCAAAACCACTGCATATGGTGATTGCAGCCATGAAATTAAAAGACGCTTACTCCTTGGTAGAAAAGTTATGACCAACCTAGATAGCATATTCAAAAGCAGAGACATTACTTTGCCGACTAAGGTCCATCTAGTCAAGGCTATGGTTTTTCCAGTAGTCATGTATGGATGTAAGAGTTGGACTGTGAAGAGGGCTGAGCGCCGAAGAATTGATGCTTTTGAACTGTGGTGTTGGAGAAGAGTCTTGAGAGTCCCTTGGACTGCAAGGAGATCCAACCAGTCCATTCTGAAGGAGGTCAGCCCTGGGATTTCTTTGGAAGGAATGATGCTAAAGCTGAAACTCCAGTACTTTGGCCACCTCATGCGAAGAGTTGACTCCTTGGAAAAGACTCTGATGCTGGGAGGGATTGGGGGCAGGAGGAGAAGGGGACGACCGAGGATGAGATGGCTGGATGGCATCACTGACTCGATGGACGTGAGTCTGAGTGAACTCCGGGAGTTAGTGATGGACAGGGAGGCCTGGCGTGCTAGGATTCATGGGGTCTCAGAGTCGGATACAACTGAGCAACTGAACTGAGCTGAACATAGTAGGAAATGGAAATACTTTAAATTTTTATTTAATTGAAAATTTTTTGCCTTTTAAACTGGTTGCTAACAGAAATTAGTAATTTAGTAGTTTTAAAATGTAATATTTTAACATCCTACAATATCTGCTGAAAATCCTCATATTTGAATAAAATGTTGTATATCACTGTTTAAAAACATTGTGGTATTATCAGAATGCTGTGTCCTCAAAAGTTTGAGTTAAATTTTTGGACCTGTTAAAATAATCACAAGAATAATCTATGGCAGTTTATGACTCAAGGGTACAAGTAAAAGACTAAGATAAATTAGTGGTCAATTTTCTTTTAATCCAATGAAGTAAATTCATATAGTTTATCCATCTGGTTAACTCTAGCCAGAATATTTTGTTTTCTCAAAACCAAAATTTCAGTCTGAACCGTCTAGTTACCCCAAACCATTCCTCTAATTTGCCAGTGTGCTGTGTTGGTCACCCCTTCAACAAATTTTAGAGTGTGCAACAGGCAATAGATGAGGATCAGGAGAGTAGAAATAGTTGAGCAGTCCTTATGCTGAAAGAGGTCACAGCCTCATAGGCAGTGCTAATGGAAAATAAAAAATTGCATCTATTTAATATAGGAAGAAGAATTTAAAGATTAATTTTTAAAATAATTATCCAAAATCAAAATATCTTCTTTGGGTTAGGCTGTTAGCTTAACTCTCCACATTGATGTTTCAAGTGGGTTCATTTAACTGAGCTGTTAGTAAAGGCATTTTAAGGTAAGATTTCAGAGCACAGACCCTAGAGCCAGACATAGGAGTTTAAATTCAGGTTTAATACTGCTGTACTGTGTGACCTTATATTATTACTTAACCTCATTGTGTATGGGTTTCCTCACCTGAAAAAATGTGGATAATAAGACTACTCACCTCATAGGTGGCAAGTTTTAGCAGCAAAGCACTCAGAAGAGTGCCTGACAGAATGTAAGTTATAGAAGTATAAGCTATTACCAGAAGAAATAAAATATGTATTTAGATAAACCAGGGTATGTATAATTATGGTATAACATGATAACTGCATATATCATACAAATATCTATATACCTATACATACATATAGATGACAAAGAAAGCAATCTGTAATACTAGTAAACTGAAAGTTATGTCTTAGATGAGGAACACACTGCTTTTGTGGGATGGAATAATAGGGAATAAGTGACTTCCTTTTTGTTTATCCACTAAAATTTAAAATTTACCTTTTTATAATGGATATGGGCCAAAGTGAAGTTGTGTTGACATGGACTGGCATATATAAGTAACCATTGTTGGACTTTTCAAATATTGATGGTAAGAAGGAAAGATGTGAATTAAATAGAATATTTCCTAGCCATAGACATGAATGTTTTAATAACTTAACACAATTTATTATCTTGTACTCCAACACTTATTTCTATTTATAGAGATAAAAAAAATTTGACAACTCTGTATCTAATTTAAGGCATATGAAAATTCTCAATGTTTTAAAAAAATCTTCAGAGAAATAAAGCAGCCTCCTTTATTGAAATAAAATACTAAATCTCTGAAGGTTTGAATCAGGTAATGTTTTAATTTTAATGAAATTGGCCTTTGTCTCCGAAACGGACAAAATAAACAGATTGGCTAGCTCCTGAACCCTGCTACATCCAGAAATATTTCTCCATCCATGCAGAGATCTCAGGAAAGGAAAGCACCCTTGGCAGCTAGTGTTGTAGTAAGTGAGCAGCTCGAAGTAGGAGAACATAAAGGCAAAAGGAGCAGTTGAAAAGGAGAGCATCAGAACTGCTCTCAATGAAGAATTTCCTTCCTGGTTCATAATCGCTAAATTCTTAGTAAGCACTATTTTAACAGAAAGACTGTCCTTAGTAAACTTTTAATTTTAACTACATAGAATTAATAAAAGTATTACTTATTATATTTATGTTTTCATATTATATTTTAAAGTATTACTATATATTTATATCTTGAAGTTTTTCAAAGTAGGTAATAATTCATATTCTCTATTGCTATATTCAGCTGTGATTTTCCTNTTCCTGGTTCATAATCGCTAAATTCTTAGTAAGCACTATTTTAACAGAAAGACTGTCCTTAGTAAACTTTTAATTTTAACTACATAGAATTAATAAAAGTATTACTTATTATATTTATGTTTTCATATTATATTTTAAAGTATTACTATATATTTATATCTTGAAGTTTTTCAAAGTAGGTAATAATTCATATTCTCTATTGCTATATTCAGCTGTGATTTTCCTACTGTATTGTATTCCTTTTGGAGACTATATATAACAATTTAGTTATCATTTACGGATAGACATTTGTGTTATTTCTAATTTTATTTTGTATTTTAAATTTTTTGCTTTTATACACAATTCTATAATCATAATGAAAATATAATATTGAATAAATAAAAGCAACGTGCATAAGACTAGATGATATCAGTTGAATAAAGCACGAAAGCAAGAAAAACTTGGTTATATCTTGTCTGAGAATATACACGTATATAATTAAAACTTTTTTTTAGTAGGAAAAGGTTAAGTATAAAATTTACGATAATGATGACTGCTAAGGATGAGATGGAGAAAAACACACTGGTTCAATAGTATTTGTAGCATCCTTCAAAAATATTTAGGAGAAGTTCAAGAAGGCCCATATAAAAATCATTTTTAACACGTAATTGTTTTGTGTGTATAAAATGTCAAATATTTTCAAAATAAGAAAATATATTATATTTGTTCTTCAAACAAACTCTGTGAGGCAAGCTGAGTAGAAACAACTTCCCTTGCTTAACAGATAAGGGAAATAAGATGTAAGTAAGTGATTTAAGCAGTACCTAATTGATGGTGAATTTTGGAGAGGGATTAGAAACTTTTCACTAAACAATCAAGTAATCAGTTCACTAAACATTTCCTCCATTAGCCCTCTTCTCTGTGAGACAGTACCATCCATCTAGTGACTCAACTACAAACCAGAGTCATTCGTAAGGCTTCCCTCTCACTACTTCTATAACTAGTCACCAGTTCTCACTCATATTATCTCCTAAATAGACTTAAGTAAGTTCTTTCCTCATTATTCCCATGGCCTGACCTTTATATCAATTCTTCTTCATTTTACTCTCAGGTTGGGACAACTACTTTCTTACCTTGTATCCAATTAATAACTGCATGCTAAGTTGCTCCAGTCATGTCCAACTGTTTGTGACCCTATGGACTGTGGCCCACCAGGCTCCTCTGTCCAAGGAACTCTCCAGGCAAGAATACTGGAGTGGGTTGCCATTTCCTTCTCTAATAATAACTGCAGTTTTATCTAAAACAAATCCACTGTCAAGATGAAATCCAAAGTGCCCCTTTTAACATGTGACTCTGACCCCATTTCTAACATTTTTTTAATGTCTCCATATTCTCTCCAGGATGAACTTGATGCTTCTCACTCTAGCACTGGGCTTCTCAGGTGGTTCAGTAGTAAAGAATCCACCTCCAATGCAGAAGATATGGGTTCAGTCCCTGGGTTGGGAAGATTCCTTGGAAAAGGAAATGGTAACCCACTCCAGTATTCGTACTTGGGAAATCCCATGAACAGCGGAGTCTGGCGGGCTACAGTTCATGCAGTTGTGAAGCAGTTGGACATGACTTAGCAACTAAACAGTAACAACAAAAACATCATAGCATTACAAAGCCCTCCATAACTTGTCTTCTGCAGATCCACTTCTGACTATTCCACCCACTCAATGCCATAACCTCTGCCTGCTGACATCTAGGACACAAACTCTTTTATTCTAAAGACTCTCACAGACCCTGGGAATAATTTCTTTTGGAGATTTACATCTTATCAGACATATTATAGTAAACTGGCATTCCATGTGAAAAGGAGTTACAAATGACTATAAAAAATGTGAACCATGCTGTAGCTGACTGGTTGAAACAATGCCATGTTATATAGAAATAAATTAAATCATTAATTCATTCAATATTGATTACATGGCTTCTACAGGTCAGTCTTTATTTTAGGTACCATAACACTTTAATGAACAAAACAGGTATGCTTCTACTTTTGTGGAGTCTAGAAAAGTTAAGGAGACTGTGATTAAAATGAAAACACAAGTTTGAAACATTATTGTGGAAAATTTGACCCTGAAATTGTGTGCCTTGTTTCATTCCAAGTTTTCCAGAGATCCTGGGAAACCATTTTGACAAACTATACTAGATCATTGACCAATTCTCTTCCTGGTAAACGAACTACTTTTACACAAAATGTGCAGTAATCGCTTACCTTTAATTTTGTTTTAACTTTCTATTTTAAAGGAGCAATACTTTAAAGGTCCAAATAAGTGGAGCCACACAGGGACTTTGCTACAATATTAAAGAATCTTGACCTTTAACAAGTAAAATTATAATTTGGAATTTCTTTTATTAATTTTATCTACTCTTTGATGTACATAGTTCAGTTCAGTTCAGTCACTCAGTCATGTCCGACTCTTTGTGACCCAATGAATCGCAGCACGCCAGGCCTCCCTGTACATAGTTAAAGACTTACAATTTTGCCCTCTAAGTGTGTTGTGGACTCAGCCATTGATGTAAACTGTCAATCAGCCTCTCTGCTCCTCTTTTAGAAGTACTGTCTATATCAAATGGCCATGACGTGTAACAGCTGGTAGATAACACTGAGATTACTGCATACTGCTTAAATGAATGACTTGCACCCAGAGGCTTCCAGTTTTAAGGTGGGAACATTTACTTGAAACTAGGGGGATATTACTAATAAGTTGATTTTTCTTATGATGAAATTTTTAAAAACTTGCTTTTTCAAAAAGAAGTGCCATCTCTGTCTAAATTAGTGTTAACTTTTGTCAATACTAATCAGGGCTTTTTTTCTTTGCTTATCTCTGTATAATGTATAGATAATATATCTGAAATTTTGCTAGGGTGAATCATATAACATATCATAAGAATGCACAAAACAAATGATCAAAATCAAATTTCTAATAGACCTTTTCTTCCTCAGATTGATGTTCATTCCTTCACAAAGGAAGTTACTCAGAATGGTCCTGAACAAACCAACAGGGGAAGCTATTAAATATTTGCCAGCTTGTGTTAATAATTTACAATGTAGAAGAACTAAAGTATAATGTAAACACTATTTACAGAAATCTGGACATATGGGAGAAAATATGCAGAAACATATCTGGCACCTAGCACTTTGTTAGAGAAGTAACGGAAGCTGTGAGAGGCATGCAGGTGGGGTAGTAAGAGAATGTGACCACAGAAAAGCCAAAGCAACTAAAATATACACTCTGTTCAGGGTTGTAAATGTCAAGAATGCACAGCTGAAGAAATTCCTGAGATACCAACTCTTGAAAGATTTGTGGATTTCAGATTGTTGATATTAAATCTAAATATGCTGGAATGAAATCCTCTGTGGATTTTTTTTTTTTCATTTTGTGCAGTTTGGTTACACGTTCCTGATCCATGTATATGATATGTGATCCATAAATGTGGATTTATTAAAATACAAGAATCTTCTGTCTCTGAGTCTACTGGTTAGTACACATGTATTAGCTTTTCTACTCTGAAGAGAAAGGTAAAATCAGTGTTGTTTAAGGCAGCAATGACTTTAATGAGGGTGAGTCATAGCACTCAGGGAGGCAAACCTATTTATTTTTATTACACAACACTTTTAACTGGGACTATTTAAAAAAGGCCAAATGACAGGCGCCAAGATTAGATGCATCCTCAGTAGACAGCTGGCATGCCCTGCCAGAAGGAGGATTTAGAGGAGTGTGGCTGGTAAGAAATAGCCAACAATTGGGGGAAGGGGAAGGCAGAGAAAAATAAACTCCCTGAAGAAACTAAAAAAAACAGGTCACAGTAATTTCCCTCAGGACTAAAATGTGTGACATGAGCTTTTGCATTAAGTCAGAAATTTCAAGAGCAAGAGGAACTAGGAAAGAACCAGAATCACGGGGAATAATGTTGCTATTGTATTTGGGAGGGCTCAAATAAAAAGTTACTGAGTCCTTTCCAATCTAACTTGCTAAATGGTGTGCTATTTCTCAAAAAGAACTTACTTCCAGGAAAAGGAAATTAAGCTTGCTTTCCTATTTCAGATTTAATTATAGTAGTGAATTTATTAACTAATCAACTAAATGCACATGGTAAAACAAACAACAGAAAACCACTTTCTTGCGCTGCAGCAAAAAGCGTATTCCATGACTTATCAGGTGACAATACCTTGTATTGGACACATGATATCACTGAAGCAAAGTCACCATTGACCATATCCAGAAAGTTATAATACTGTTTCTAGCTTCTTCTAAAACTGACTGTCCTGTCTATAGTTAGCCTTTCTAAGAATGTCATTCTCCTGCATTTGAATTAAACAACAGTTTAGTGCATAAGTTTGCATTTGGGTTTGGGGATCTTTACTTGAATACACTTTATTTGTTTTCCAGAAGCAATATAAAAATGATTGTCCAAGAAGTTTAAAATAAGCAATCAGCTCCCTGGGAGTAAATGGTGTACTTCTCTGAGATATGTGCATTCCAAAAGAGGCAAGGGTTTCATGCACAAAATAAACACAGGAATCAACAGCATTTTCATGATCTGAACTACAGAAGCTACAGGGGAAGCTGCAGTTGCATTTTTGTAGCCGTGCGCCCTTGGAAAGAGATGAAGCTCTGCCCAGCGATCTTTAGAGATGTGGTGGGGATGTGGGGGTGGGCAGTGATGCTGTGGTATTTCAGGAATGGATAAATTGTCTGGAACTCAATTACTGTTGAAGTAATAAAGAATGACTTTTGATATGGCAGTTATGAATAATTCTGCACAGTACAAAAAAATTGCTACAAATGAAGTTAATTATAGAGTCATACAAAAGTTTTCTAGTATGTTGAAATTTGTATAGTTGTACTGTCTCAATTAGGATTTAGGGAAAGATTGAGGAAATTAAATGGTGAAAATAAAATAAAGTGATCTTTTAAAAAATTAAAGCATAAAAGATGTTTATTATGTCAAGCGATGATTTTCTAATTCATAACTACTTAGAGAATAATTTATTTGATATGTATTTTTCTTACATATGTTGTATTTTAATGTATATCTTGTATGCTTTTAACAGCAACCAAAATTAATCTTTATAAGTTAAAAATTATGTAAAAACAATATAGTAATTCTTAAACCGATTTTCTGATACATGAATGGTATGTCAATGATTTTATCAAAAGACTAAGATTTTGAGACTATATATCTATTTAATACATAGCACAGAAGCACATTGATTTAAATTTGCAGGGATATTTCCTTAAAAGAAACAAGTTCATGGTTACCTTGTATGTGGAAATTTGGCTCTTTAGACTGTCTCTCAGTAAGTAAAGAGAGAAAAAAAGACAGAACTTAATTACTGGGTATTAAAAACGCTTTAGTTTCCCGACAGAAGTGTTGGTGGGGCCCAAAGTAAAGTGAAGAGAGAAGAAAGAGTGACGAGGAGGACGAGAATAGAGGAGTTAAAGAGAGCGTCGTCTTAGTGATGGCCAAGGAGTGCGAAAGAATGGGGTCTGATCCAGAGCTAGAAGTCACTTATTGTGCAGTCCTGAAAAGAATAAACGTTGTCTCTGACTCCAGAGTTTGGTACAGACATTGCCTTTTATATCACAATTTAAAATATATTATATACAGTACAGTAAAATGAGCTTCGGACTGACAAATATTTTTGACATATACTTGATGCTCTTTTGGAAACTTTATTATGAAAAATTGCAGTAACATAGAAAGGAGAGATTAATGAAGTTATCACTTAATTGAAACAATGATCAACTCAGTCAATTTTGTTTTATGAATACCACCTCATCTTTTGCTGCCCAGCTGGTCCTGGATTATTTTAAACCAAATGCCAAATGTCCTGTCATTTTATACATAAATATTTTGATCTTACAGAGAATTTCCATATCTATAATAACACTGAAGTTTCTTTTATAGGAAGGGGGATAACCACATTTATTGAAGGGTCACAGCAAAGAGTATTTCCAGAATGCTTGAGGCCTGAGGCTTGAGCACACCCAAGGAGTGGACAAGTTGGTTACAGTCAGTCTTGTGCAATATAATTATTCATAGTACTTTTCCATGGCACAACCATATCACTTCAGTTGAAAAGTGACATGTGGGCTATTAATTTAACCTGTAGCTAAATATCAGCATATTGAAAAGAAAGAAGTGTTTGATAAATGAAAAGCCTTGCTTTTAAAGCGCTCACTTTGTAACTTGATATAGAACAGATTATTTTATAATTAGTATTAACCAAGGTAACTATGTGGTATTAATATCATGACTACTAACTTGACTTTCTTTTGGTTCCAGCCTAATTTAGTGCTATCTGTGGTTATGTAACTCTGCTGCCTGAGTGGCCTTAATTGTATTCATTAACAATAGAAGGCAAAATGTTTTTCAGAGTTTTCTCTAGACTGGTGCATGCACTGGCACACATACTCTGTAGCTATAATCAGGCATACCTATAATCATAATGTTTATGGTGAAGAGAATGCAAAATAATCTGAGCTTCAAATTTTCACTCTAAAACAGTATGTCTTTTCTGATACACATGAAATACATCACATCTCATCTACCGAATTGTGGTGATTCAAAAAAGCACTACTAGAAAATTTACCTCAAAAAACATGTGAAAGGATTGTTATTATGTCAACTAACCCAATGGAGGAAGGGGGTGTATGCTAAGACCAGTGCGCTCTCTTGGCAAAACTCTGTGAGCTTTTGCCCTGCTTCATTGTATTCTCCATTTTGTAATGTCAAACTTGCCTGTTACTCCAGGCATCCCTTGACTTCTGAATTTTGCATTTCAATCCCCTATGATGAAAAGGATATCTTTTCTTGATGTTAGTTCTAAAGGTCTTGTAGGCCTTCATAGAACTTCCCTGGTGGCTCAGACAGTAAAGCGTCTGCCTACAATGCAGGAGACCTTGGTTCGATCCCTGGGTTGGGAAGTTCCCTGGAGAAGGAAAAGGCAACCCACTCCAGTACTCTTGCCTAGAAAATCCCATGGACAAGAGGAGCCTAATGTCGAATTCAGCTTCTTCAGCATTAGTGGTTGGGGCATAGACTTGAATTACTGTGATGTTGAATGATTTGTCTTGGAAATGAACTGGGATCATTCTGTCATTTTTGAGATTGTACTCAAGTACTGCATTTCAGAATCTTTTGTTGACTTTGAGGACTACTCCATTCCTTCTGAGGTATTCTTGCTCACAGTGGTAGGTATACTGGTCATGTGAATTAAATTTTCCCATTCCTGTCATTTTAATTCATTGATTCCTATAACGTTAATATTCACTCTTGCCATTTCCTGTTTGACCACATCCAATTTACCTTGATTCAAGAACCTAACGTTCTACATCCCAATGAAATATTGTTGTTTACAGTATCAGACTTTATTTCACCACCAGACACATCCACAACTGAGCATCATTTCCAATTTAGCCCAGCCTTTTCGTTCTTTCTGGAGCTATTTTTCCACTCTTCCCCAGTAGCATATCGAACATCTACTGACCTGGGGGCTCATCTTCCAGTGTCATATTTTGGCCTTTTAATACTGTTATTTTAAGCCAAAGATGGAGAAGCTGTATACAGTCATCAAAAACAAGACCTGGAGCTGATTATTGCTCAGATCTTGAGCTCCTTATTGCAAAATTCATGCTTAAGTTGAAGAGCATAGGAAAAACCACTAGGCTATGCAGTTCAATTCAGTTCAGTTCAGTTACTCAGTTGTGTCCAACTCTTTTTGACTCCATGGACTGCAGCATGCCAGGTTTCCCTGGAGGCTAATCAACTCCTGGAGGCTACTCAAACTCATGTCTATCATGTCGATGATGCCATCCAATCATCTCATCCTCTGTTGTCCCCTTCTCCTCCCGCCTTCAATCTTTCCTAGCATCAGGGTCTTTTCCAATGAGTTGATTCTTCACATTTGGTGGCCAAATTATTGGACTTTCAGCTTCAGCATCAGTCCTTCTAGTGAATATTCAGGACTGATTTCCTTTAAGATTGACTGTTTGGAACTCCTTGCAGTCTAAGGGACTCTCAAGAGTCTTCTCCAACATGACAGTTCAAAAGCACCAGTTCTTTGGTGCTCAGCTTTCTTTACAGTCCAACTCTCACATCCATACATGACTACTGGAAAAACCATAGCTTTGACTATATGGACTTTTGTTGGTAATGTCTCTGTTTTTTAATATGCTGTCTAGGTTGGTCATAGCTTTTCTTCTAAGGAGAAGTCTTTGAATTTCATGGATGTAGTCACCATCTGCAGTGATTTTGGAGCCAAAAAAAAATAAAGTCTATCACTGTTTCCATTGTTTCCCCATCTATTTGCATAAAGTGATGGAATCAGATGCCATGATCTTAGTTTTTTGAATGTTGAGTTTTAAGCCAGCTTTTTCACTCTTCTCTTTCACTTTCATCAAAAGGCTAATCTTTAGTTCTTCTTCACTTTCTGCCATAAAGGTGATGTCATCTGCATATCTGAGGTTATTGATAGTTCTCCCAGCAATCTTGATTCCAGTTGTCCTTCATCCAGCCTGGCATTTTGCAGGATTCACTCTGCATATAAGTTAAATAAGTGGGGTGACAACATACAGCCTTGATATACTCCTTTCCTGATTTGGTACCAGCCTGTTCCATGTCCAGTTCTAACTGTTGTTTCTTGACTTGCATACAGATTTCACAGGAGACAGGTCAGGTGGTCTGGTATTCCCATCTCTTGAAGAATTTTTTACAGTTTGTTGTGATCCACACAGTCAAAGGCTTTGGCATAGTTAATAAAGCAGAAGTAGATGTTTTACCTGAACTCTCTTGCTTTCTCAATGATCCAATGGATGTTGGCAATTTGATCTCTGATGCCTCTGCCTTTTCTAAATCCAGCTTAAACATCTGGAAGTTCATGTTTCACGTACTGTTGAAGCTTGACTTGGAGAATTTTGAGCTAGCTCAAAATGCAACTGTACTATGCAAATATGACCTAAATCAAATCTCTTATGATTATACAGCAGAGGTGATGAATAGATTCAAGGGATTAGATCTGGTACACAGAGTGTCTGAAGAGCTATGGACAAAGGTTTGTAACACTGTACAGGGGGCAGTAACCAAAGTCATTTCCAAGAAAAAGAAATGCAAGAAGGAAAAGTGATTGTCTAAGGAGACTTAACAACTAGCTTGGGAAAGAAGAGGCATGAAAGGCAAAAGAAAAAGGGAAATATATTTCCAACTGAATACAGAATTCTAGAGAAAAGCAGGAAGAGATAAGAAGGCCTTCTTAAAGGAACAATGCAAAGAAGTAGAGAAAACAATACAATGGGAAACACTAGAGATATAGTCAAGAAAACTGGAGATAGCAAGGGAACACTTCATGCAAAGATGAGCACAATAAAGGACAGAAATGGCCAAGGACCTAACAGAAGCAGAGAAGACTAAGACAGGTGGCAAGAATACACAGAAGAACTATATAAGAAAGGTCTTAATGACCGGGATAACCATGATGATGTGGTCACTCGTCTAGGGTCACCTCCTGGAGTGTGTCAAGTGGGACTTAGGAAGAATTAATTATGAACAAGAATAGTGGAGGTAATAAAATTCCAGCTGAGTCATTAAAATCCTTAAAGATGATGCTGTTAAAGTGCTGCAATCAATAAATCAGCAAATGTGGGAAACTCAGCAGAGACCACAGGACTGGGAAAGTTCAGTTTTCATTCCAGTTCCAAAGTAGCTCAATGCCAAAGAATATTTAAACTATCATACAACTGGACTCATTTCACATGCTAGCAAGATAATGTTCAAAATCCTTCAAACTAGGCTTCAGCAGTACATGAAATGATAACTTTCAGATGTACAACCTGGATTTAGAAAAAGGAGAGGGACCAGAGATCAAATTTCCAACATCTTTTGGATCATAAAAAAAGCAAGGGAATTCCAGAAAAAATAGCTACTTCTGCTTCATTGACCACGCTAAAGACTTTGACTGTGTGAATCACAAAAAACCATGGAAAATTCTTAAAAATAGGAATATCAGACCACTTTACCTGCCTCCTGAGAAATCTCTATGTAGGTCAAAAAGCAACAGTTAGAACTGGGCATAGAACTATGGAATGGTTCAAAATTGGGAAAGGAGTACATCCAGGCTGTATATTGTCACCCTGATTATTTAACTTAGATGCAGAGTACACCATGGGAAATGTCAGGCTGGATGAATCACAAGCTGGACTCAAGATTGCTGGGAAAAATATCAATAACCTCAGATATGCCAATGATTACCACTCTGATGGCAAAAAATAAAGAGAACTAAAGAGCCTCTTGATGAGAGTGAAAGAGGAGAGTGAAAAACTGGCTTAAAACTCAACATTCAAAAAACTAAAAGATCATGGCATGTGGTCCCATCACTTCATGGCAAGCAGAAGGGGGAAAAAGTGGGAACAGTAACAAATTTTATTTTCTTGGGCTCCAAAATCACTGCAAATGCTGACTGCAGCCCATGAAATTAAAAGATTCTTGCTCTTGGAAGAAAAGCTATGGTACACCTAGACAGTGTATCAAAAAGCAGAGACATCACTTTGCTGACAAAGGTCCAAATAGTCAAAGCTACGATTTTTCTAGTAGTCATGTAGGGATGTGAGAACTGGACCATTAAGAAAGCTGCATGCCTGAGAATTGATGCTTTTGAACTGTGGTACTGGAGAACACTCTTTAGAGTCCCTTGGGCTACAAGGAGATCCAACCAGTTCATCCTAAAGGAAATCAGTCCTGAATATTCTTTGGAAGGGCTGATGCTGAAGCAGAAGCTCCAGTACTTTGACCACCTGATGTGAAGAACTGACTCATTGGAAAAGACCCTAATGCTGGGAAAGATTGAAGGCAAGAGGAGAAGCAGGCGACAGAGAATGAGATGATTGGATGGCATCACCGACTCAATGGACATGGGTTTGAACAAAGTGAAGGAGATAGTGAAGGACAGGGAAGCCTGGCATGCTGCAGTCCATGAGGTTTCAAAGAGTCAGATAGGACTTAGTGACTGAACAACAACAACCCAATGTAGGGGCTTCCCTGATGGCTCAGTGGGCAAAAAGTCTTCCTGCAATGCAGGAGACGCAGGAGGTGTGGGTTAGATTCCTGGGTCAGGAAGATCCCCTGGAGGAGGAAGTGGGAACCCAATCCAGAATTCTTGCCTGAAAAGTCCCATGGACAGAGGAGCCCTGTGGGTTATGATCCAAAGAGTCAGACATGATTGAGCACACACAGATACAATCTTATGTAACTTCCTCTCTTTCCCTTTGGTCTATTAACTGAAGGATGTGTTAACTCTTAAAAATAGGTTTTGAAGTATTCCAATCGTAACTGGTTAACATTGGAGGTTTCATACTGTGAAGAACATGACTCAAATCTTTCTTTTCCCATGTTGATTTTTCTCTGTGTGCTTTTTCTTTTTTCTTTTTAACCTTTTACTCTCATAGCAATGTTAGTGATATGATACAGAGTTGTCAACTATATTTCTTTATTTGTTGAATGCATTTGAGAAATTGGCACGATATACTTTATAGGATCTTTGTGAGTATGAAGTAAATCTGCTTGTGTAAATTTCTTTACATGCTGGATATATAATAGTGGTTCAATAAACACTAGTCCTCTCTCCCCAGCACCCTTTTTTACACTGTGTATACACAGCCACTACAGTATTAAATATACATTTGACCATACTTGAATGAACCATGTGTTTGCCTTGATATTCTAAGGAAGAATGGCTTTCCTTGGGTAAGGTCATTATCAGATATTATCCCAGAAACCTGAGCTGCATCTCTTTAACTTTTTCCAATTAAAAAAAAAAAATTTCTTTGGATTGCCAAAATGAACAGGGATATTTCCTGGCTCTTAAGAAGTGTGAGTTATCAGGTCAATTTAACAGCTCGAGTGTTTCAGAGGACATTTGTCAGGTGGATTAGAAACGTTTTAACTAACCAGAAGTTATCATAGTTCTGGCTCTACTAATTAGACACTACTAGGAGTTATAAGCAATGGCACCCCACTCCTGTACTCTTGCCTGGAAAACCCCAAGGACGGAGGAGCCTGGTGGTCTGTAGTCCATGGGGTCGCTAAGAGTCGGACATGACTGAGCGACTTCCCTTTCACTTTTCACTTTCATGCACTGGAGAAGGAAATGGCAACCCACTCCAGTGTTCTTGCCTAGAGAAACCCTGGGACGGGAGAGCCTGGTGGGCTGCTGTCTATGGGGTCGCACAGAGTTGGGCACGACTGAAGCGACTTAGCAGCAGCAGCAGCAGGAGTTATAAGGGGAAATTAGCAAGGTAACAGTAACAGTAACAGTGAAGTTTGCTCTTCTGATGGATGCAGAAATAAATGTTCTTTCCAAAGCTGTAAGAAGCTCTGGCTGATTCTGCATTACAAAGTCTGTTCGTAAGGAGACACAATATAATGCCCACTACCTCCTGTGCCCTCCACAGTCATTCGTCAGTTATGAAAATTGGCTCTGGGTTGATATGGAGATTTCCTGAACAATATTAACAACAACAACAACAAAACTTCTGATGAAATAAATTAAAAAGTGAGACATGTATATTTAACTTCAGAGGATATTGCACATATTTTTAAATGATGGTGCTAATCACAAATGAATCCCTTCTCGTTAAATTAGGTTTTGAAAGACCTTTACTTGAAATCTTCTAGTTAATCATCAGGCCATAGTCATCATTTTAGCCATTTCATTGATCACCATGGAATTAACCCCTCAAATTTGTCTAGATCAGTGTGGATTTACATTATAAACTACAAAAGTTGGTCTACAGGTCTGACAGACACGGCAAAAGATATTAACACTTCAAAACACTGCCAATTTATTGACCTACTTTTAGGGAAGATTAACCTATAGTGAGGATGTGAAACTAAATTAAATTCCAGTTAAATACAAATATTTTTCTTCACATACTGAGTCATCTGACTCAGACCCCACAGGGTGCAGTGTTACCTTGCTTGGTGAACTGCATAATTATTTATAGATTTTCTCAACATTAAGCTTACCCCTTATCTAACTTTACACAGGCAGTCTAGTTAGTGACTCTCAGAGAGATACCCTGCTGTATAATATGGTACCACACGGTAGGTCAGGGCCTAGCTGCCCCTTTTTCCATTCTTTGTTGATGGTTTGAAAATATCAGGACAATGACTGCATGCCACATCGGTTTTATAATTCCTAATCTAATGTCTCTACAGGGGGTTCTAATTCCATATAAAGTGTATAAAACAAAGAGATAAATGTTACTTATTATTGAGAATGGAGGTTCAAGGACCTATTGTGAAGCTTTGTACTTATTGATAGAATTCTAAAACTAGGCTATAAAAAAGTCTTTTCTTGATGAAGCATTAATGATAAATAACAAGTCTTCAGGAGGCTAAAATACTTAACACTCAAAGACATTTGAAGAATTTTTAAGAATGTGAACTAATGGAATGCAAATTGTATTTCTCATAAAGTACATTGTTAGTTCTACAGTGAAACTCAGTGTTAACTGAGTGAAAATTTTAAGTTATTAAAAGTAATAATTTGTGTGTATTTTATTGAAGCTAATTTTTTAATTAGAAGATGCATATGGTTGAGTTTAGGGCAACCAAACATGTTTCTCTCATTTAAGAATAGAGTAAGAGAAAAACTTCATAGAAAGAGACTGCTGAGAATATTTCTTTACTGTTCAGTGAATAAACAATAAGAAAACAGAAGGAAGTGATAATAGTATCATCTAAGGGAAGGCCTCCTGAAGCCAGACAGAATCAGATAAAGCACAGATTACATTGCCCATTCTTTTTGATGGCCATAAAACTACCCTACAGATAGCCTTAAAAAAATTCCTTAGGATAACTGGTATAACCAATAGTCTGAGTGACAGATACCAGAATGCCAATGTACTAATTTGCAGTTAGAATTAATGCAATCAGATTGGACTAGATTACTCTACCGACTTGACTAGCATTTTCTCTCTTGCATAGTCAAGCTACATAAAGAAAGTGAACCATAATCAGAAAGATACTATTTGAGAGTAGAATCTGAACAAAAGGAGTTAATATAAATACGGAATTATCTCATTCTAAGTACTCTTGCCTGGAAAATCCCATGGACGGAGGAGCCTGGTAGGCTACAGTCCATGGGATCACTAAGAGTTAGACACGACTGAGTGACTTCACTTTCACTTTTCACTTTCCTGCATTGGAGAAGGAAATGGAAACCCACTCCAGTATTCTTGGCTGGAGAATCCCACAGATGGAGGAGCCTGGTGGGCTGCTGTCTATGGGGTCGTACAGTGTCGGACATGACTAAAGCAACTTAGCAGCAGCAAGGTGGCATAACACACCATTCTCACAAAGTAAAGGATTTGCCAATAGAACTAGAAATCAGTAGAGTCCACCAGTTATAATCACTTCCATCCATCTCTATTGGAGGGATATATTTGTCATATTGACTAGAAATACCTCTTGGTTGAGGGCTGTCTTTTTGTACAGAGTGTTTGAGTGGGCATTGCTAATACCTGGCGCTATGATTCTTTATTTTTATGCTGATCAATTGCTTTTCTGATAGACATAGTCCTTTTGAATGTGTATGAATTTTTGTGTATATATGTGTGTATATTTGGATGAGAATTAAATCCAAATGCATGGTCTATCAGCCATCCTGTTTCTTTCCAGTGATTGGGTATGTGTTCTCCCATCCATTACTTGTTGCTTTTACAATTGACTTCTCCATGGACAAATTCATTTTATTTATTTCTAGGCTCCTTGTGGGACATCTCTGTGTAAGTTCATAAACCTGTTAAGAAATGTTATCATATACTTTCTTCCATCAAAAAGTAAATAAATGGCCTTGGCATAACAATTTTGACAACTAATAAAACTGTTCTTCTTCAAGTAATGAAGTCTGTTTAGTAGTGCTAAGCAAATTTCTATAATGGCCACAAAAGTTTAGTTAATGAATAATTCGAATTATCTGTGGCTATCTGTTGAGTGGTTTATAGCATCTGGGCACTACCCATACAAATCCTGTATTAATCATCATATAAGCTGATTTACAGCATAAGAGAAAGGGAATTTGATGTTTGTTCCCAAGTTTAGGTTCCATATTACCACCACTCAGACCTTGTCTTGGTTTGGACACTATGATATAAGCATTATAATATTATGGAAGCAAAAAATATTGAACATTTAAAAGTGGAGTTTTAACCAGTATACACACTATTGTATTTAATTTTCCACAAACCATACTCCTGGGATTTGTTTAGAAGTATGAGTGGATAACGCTTAATAAGACTGCATGAGTAATGGCTTGAGTGCAGTACTTTGAATGATGTTCTGATGTTTGTTTCAAGAGGAGTAACTCTGCTTTCTAAATTCTGTTAAAAGAATCCATTTGCTTTCCAAAAACAGGACTCTAATTTAAATATTTCTTAAGACATTAGTCAGCTTCTTCACTAATAACTGATTCCTTATGGACAATATCAGCACTTTAGATGCTACCTTATTAAAACCACAATGCTGGATGACAATAGAGATTTCTAGCATCACCTGTAGTATTGTACACAAAATCCTGGACTGGGGGTTAACAGATCTAGATTTTAATCCTAACTGTGATTTCAAATTATTTAACCCTTGGCTATAAGACTCTGTTGAGTTAGACTGTGTCCCCTTCAAACTTCATATTTTGAAATCCTAAACCCCAGGACCTCAGAATATAACCTTAGTGGTTATTGAGTTTTTACAGAGGTAATCAAGTTTAAAATGAGGTCATTAGGGTGGGCACTAATCCATTATAACTTGTGTCCTTATAAGAAGAGGAAATTTGGATACAGACATGCACACAAGGAGAACACTACATGCATATAAACAGTCATATAAGTTCAAGACAGAAGCCTTGATCAGATCTCTTCCTCCCAACGCTCAGAAAAAACAGATCCTACTGACAACTGAATTTCAGAACTCTGGCCTCCCAAACTTGACACAACAAGTATCTGTTGTTTAAGTCACTCAGTTTGTAGTACTCTATTACAGCAGCCCTAGCAAACTAATACAGCTTCTTAGGCCAAAAGGTGATAATGAAATCCTTCTATAACAGCCCTATAAACCCTTATTTTCATCTCTTCTGTGCTAATACAGTCATTGTTTTAACTCTGTGCTTTCCAATCATGTTTCTGAAATAAAGACCACATATAAGAAAATTATGGGAACAGGACCCTGGACAGCAAATTTAAGGGAGAGTATGTAGGAAATGGGAAGAAGAAAGAAATGGTAAATTTACATACCTTCTGTGTAAAAACTTGTTAATTAATGTTTCAGTCAAGCAAAATTAATTTGAAGGTTTGTATATTCAAAGACTTTGTTTCGTTAGGTGTTGCTAAAATTTGTCCAGCCTTCTAGTGGTATGAATATCTGCTTTGTAAAACATTTTTAGAGTTGAAATTGTAGGGTTTTATATATGGGAGCAGATATCTTAAAGAAGGGGCTTTCTATATTTCCAGGAAAGCTTAGTCAGTGTTGACATAGTACAGTGCTTAAACCCTTTCTGCCTCTTGCATTATATGAGGCAAATATAGTTTCTTACCTCACAGGACTGTCAGACATTTGAGGTCAAGGACTGCATCTTAAATATTTTTTCAATTGACTATATATAGTGCAGTAGCACAGGACTTGACACCTGGTATAAAGGAAAACAACAAAAACAAAGAACTAAGTATACTGAGTTTGAGAATGGTTTAGGTCTTGATTTCTTCTCTTAAAATTTGCATTGGTTTTCCTCCAAAAATATTTTATCCAAAGTGTGAAATATCATAAATTTATCAATTTATACCATTTTGGTAACAGTATAAATCATACTTTTGAGAAATAAAAGTTATAATATGGTATTGTCACATACCAGTTAGACTCTCCAGAATTTCTTGGAATAATCAAAGACTATTTTTAAATATAGAAGTCCTTGACACTAATCATTTATGAGAATGTCAAGAGGAACCCCAATTGCCAGTCAACCCCTGCCTTCTGGGCTCATATTTGAAACCACTCAAAGTCGTTGTCTTCTTTCTGCAAAGCAGTGCTAATGGTCACTTTGAGCTGCCATCTGTGGATGACTACCCACTATGGAGATGCCCTTTATCATCACCACCAGCCAGGATACTCCAAAATAAATTCTGTACATACCATACCAAACACACTTTGCAAATGCATTCAGCCATTTCCTGTGATCCAATAACCAATGGAGACAGAAACTTTATTTCAATAGATAAAGATTATAACCAGAGTTTACTTAAAAGAAATAGCTTTTTCCTTTTTTTCAATGCCATTCTCCCAAATCATCCCACCCTCACCCTCTCCCACAGAGTCCAAAAGACTGTTCTATACATCTGTGTCTCTTTTGCTGTCTTGAATATAGATAGGGTCATATTACCATCTTTCTAAATTCCATATATGTGCATTAGTATACTGTATTGGTGTTTTTCTTTCTGGCTTACTTCACTCTGTAGAATAGGCTCCAGTTTCATCAACCTCATTAGAACTGATTCAAATGTATTCTTTTTAATGGCTGAGGAATACTCCATTGTGTATATGTACCACAGCTTTCTTATCCATTCATCTGCTGATGGACATCTAGGTTGCTTCCATGTCCTGGCTATTGTAAACAGTGCTATGATGAACATTGGGGTACACGTGTCTCTTTCAATTCTGGTTTCCTCAGTGTGTATGCCCAGCAGTGGGATTGCTGGGTTGTATGGCAGTTCTATTTCCAGTTTTTTATGGAATCTCCACACTGTTCTCCATAGTGGCTGTACATTCCCACCAACAGTGTAAGCGGGTTCCCTTTTCTCCACACCCTCTCCAGCATTTATTGCTTATAGACTTTAGGATCGCAGCCATTCTGACTGGTGTGAAATGGTACCTCATTGTGGTCTTGATTTGCATTTCTCTGATAATGAGTGATGTTGAGCATCTTTTCATGTGTTTGTTAGCCATCCATATGTCTTCTTTGAGCTGCCATCTGTGGATGACTGCCGACTATGGAGATGCCCTTTATCATCACCATGAGCCAGGATACTCCAAAATGAATTTTGTACATTCCATACCAAACACACTTTGCAAATCCATTCAGCCATTCTTCTGTGATTCAATAACCAATAGAGACAGAAATTTTATTTCAATAGATAAATATTATAACCAGATTTTACTTAAGAAGAGAAATAGCTTTTTTCATAGCCTGTCAAGACCTTTACATTCACTATTTTATAACAATGTACTCAGACTTTAAGAGACTCAGTTAATGTGTAATTATAACAAAATTGAAAAGATTATCAGTAACAAAAATGACTTATGGAGTAGGTTAAAGGGTAGGGTTGGGGAAGATGAGAAAGGTGGATGCTATAAATGGAAAAACAAAAACAGCAAGGCTCACAATTCACACAGATCCTTGGTATATTATTTCTTGACTGCTCAAATGAAAATTGAATTATGGGGGATTTATAGTGAAGGAAAAACCCTCCAAACTTTAGCAGCCTAATTGGTAGCTTTTTTAAAAAAAAAACTGTAAAGGGTTTTAAAACTACAATTCCAAATTCTACGAAAAAGAGTCATTTTAGTGCTTTTAGACCCTATTATTTAAGTTTTAACAATTTTTCCTGAAATAAGTGTGGAAGATTAAGGTAGCGTAATTTGGCTTCTGAGTCAGCCTTGGCATTCTTCGCCTTGCCCAGATGTATATGATTACATTTTCTATTATGCGAGCCACGGAGACATATGGTATTTTCATCAAAAAGTGATGAAAGAAAATATCTTTAGGAAAGTTGAAAATATTGCCTAACTTAGGAAACAAGCTTCTGAGACTGGAGATATTTTTCTGCTTGGCTACCTGGCAGTCTAAGTGTTATATGTGTGTGCAGAGTGTTGAGGGATGGAGTATAGTTAGAGAACAAGCATGCACATAAATAAACCGAAAAATACATAACTCACAAAATTTTGCCAAATTCTAGATTGTTTGTGATCGAGTGATACATGTAGAAATTGGTCGATTTTATTTCTGAAAAAAATTGGGAAATGGTAAAGATACTTGCCAAAAGGTAAAATTACTTACTCATTCTCTATTATTTCTGGACTTAACTTTTGCTTAACTCAACAACAAAGCATCAGTTCAGTTCAGTTCAGTCACTCAGTCGTGTCCGACTCTTTGCGACCCCATAAATCGCAGCACGCCAGGCCTCCCTGTCCATCACCAACTCCCAGAGTTCACTCAGACTCATGCCCATCGAGTCAGTGATTCCATCCAGCCATCTCATCCTGTCGTCCCCTTCTCCTCCTGCCCCCAATCCCTCCCAGTATCAGAGTCTTTTCCAATGAGTCAACTCTTTGCATGAGGTGGCCAAAGTACTGGAGCTTCAGCTTTAGCATCATTCCTTCCAAAGAAATCCCATCTCCTTCAGAATGGACTGGTTGGATCTCTTTGCAGTCAAAGGGACTCTCAAGAGTCTTCTCCAACACCACAGTNTCTCCTCCTGCCCCCAATCCCTCCCAGTATCAGAGTCTTTTCCAATGAGTCAACTCTTTGCATGAGGTGGCCAAAGTACTGGAGCTTCAGCTTTAGCATCATTCCTTCCAAAGAAATCCCATCTCCTTCAGAATGGACTGGTTGGATCTCTTTGCAGTCAAAGGGACTCTCAAGAGTCTTCTCCAGCACCACAGTTCAAAAGCATCAATTCTTCGGCGCTCAGCCTTAGGTGCATGCTAAGCCACATCAGTTGTGTCTAACTCTTTGAGACCCTATGGGCTGTAAGCAGCCAGGCTCCTCTGTGCATGAGATTCTCCAAGCAAAAATATTAGAGTGGGCTGCCATGCCCTCCTTCAGAGGACCTTCCCGACACAGAGATTGAACCTGGATCTCTTATGTCTCATGCGTTGCAGGCAGGTTCTTTACCACTAGTGCCACCTTTGTTGCCTGGGAAACCCCACAACAAACCATAGAATTTTGTTAATCAAGACACCTAACGAATTAAATAAATGGGGAACAATATTAAGAATGTTTTTACCACACATTCTTCTTCTTCTTTTTTTTTTTTCAGGTCCCTCTACAGCCAGAAGTATTTTTTTTTTTCCCCTAGAAGTGAAATGCAACTAAAAGTTGTGTCAATAATGTAGCATCCATTTAATGAAATTGTCTGGGACAAAAGATATAATCACATTTAGTGGTAAAATACCCTCCTGCCAATGCAGGAGACATAAGACACACAGGTTTGATCCCTGAGTTGGGAAGATCCCCTGGAGAAGGGCATGGCAACCCACTCCAGTATTCTTACCTGGAGAATCCCATGGACAGAGAAGTCTGGCATGCTACAGTTCATGGGATGGCAAGAATCAGATATGATTGAAGCGATTTAACATGCACTTAGTCTTCTTTGAAAACACATTTTAAAGGATTGATACTAAACCTGTTCTTTAATGAATAGGCAGTGTTGAGACATTAAATAGGAGATTTATCTTGATATGAAAGAATGGAAGAAATTCAGGAATTTTGCTTTGAAATCAAGTATTTTCCTATTAACAAGATATCCATTAAGTACAAGAATGTGGCTGGAGAAGTATTTATCTTGGTATTTATAATTATGCTTTTATGCTATCTACAAACACCAAGCACATTATTTGCACTTATTCATTAAAATAATCTAATTTTAAAAATTGATTTCCACTACTCTGTTATTCAGGAACCATTTCTAAGTAGATCATTGGTCTTCCAAATAGAAATACTTTTCTCATGTAAAGACCACTCTGTGCCATTGTGCCTGAAATGATAAAATAATTAGAAATTGTGTCCAATAAAAACTTTAGAATGTGCATCAAAGTAGTTACTTCAGATCATGAAACCAATGGTTCATGATTATGGCTAATTTTTCTATTCAAATACCCTTTTTGAACTTTGATAAAGTCCTTAGTGTCATTCTTTGGAATAACTTCATTAAAGGCATAAAATATAAAATAGTGCAAAATATGGAAGTTTAGAAAAATCCACTCTATACATGAAAGTGGTTTGCTTTAAGGAGGAGTAGTTACAGATTTGATAGTAACATTAAAGGAATAAATTTCAAAGTACAATGACTTTCTCAGTATAAAGTGAAAAGAGATAGGGAGAAATATTTGCAAATTTCACTTTTTAAAATGTGTACACAAAAACTGGTTTTAGAATGTATTTGAAATTGCTCTTTTTACCTCACTTTGCTCACTGGTTAAAATAGTATTCTAGAGGTAATTTTGCCAGAAGTGTTTTCAGACTATAAATACAGTACAGAAATTTGATTATTTTCTTGGGGAATATTTTGCAAGCCTTATGAATGCAAAACTGCCTCGAATAAATATTAAATAAAATATTTATACATTAAACATTTCTAAAATTAAATATATATTAATTAAATTTATGTATAATTAAATATATATTAAGTATTTAATATATATTAAATTATATATTACATGACATTTCCAAAGCAAATAG
>SJYA01000699.1:63611-132328 GCA_006410615.1 Neotragus moschatus | reverse complement strand
ACTCAATCTAAAAGCCATTTTTAATGCTTATTATCTTCGTCTCTTTATAGTGTTTGCTTTAATTTGCCCGTTCCTTCTATGTGGAATACTGGTTTCTATGACACTAGAACCCTTCTGTTTTCTTGTCACTGTCCATCGCTCCCTCTTTTGGGAAAGAGAGTGTACACAGCTCAATCCCTTTATTCCTCTGACAGCTCTGCCCATTCTGTCCCCATTAGCTTAGTAGTTTCTTTTCCTTCTTCTTCTCTGACCTCTCAGTATGCACCTAAAGGTGCAAGCTTCACCCTCTTCCCTTTCATACAACTCACTGTTCCTTAATAACTTCATCACTCATGTTACCAGCCTAAACTAGTAACTGCCAGCTCATCTTTTATCTAGAGAATAGGATGCAATTTTTTTTCTGTAAAGCCCCAGATAGTGGATAATTTAGGCTTTGGACGCCCTACAGTCTCTGTCACAACTACTCAACCCCACTGTTGTAGCACAAAAGCAGCCACATAAACGAAGGAGCACAGCCACGTTCCAGTAAAACACTGGAACTGGAATTTCATGCAGTATGGGAGTCCTGACTCCTACTACCTCAGAAATATAACTGTATTTGGCAATAGAATCTTTAAAGAGGTAAGTAAAGCTGGGCCGTTATGATGGGCCCTAATCCATTATGACTGGGGCCCTTATAAGTAGAGGACACGTAGAGAGAACAACGTAGAAGGGAGATCATGTGACAACGCAGGAAGAAGACAGCCACCCACAGCTCCAGGATAGAGGCCTCAGAAGAAAGCAATCCTTCCAATGCCTTGTGGACACCAGCCTCCAGAACTGTGAGAAAATAGATTTCCGTTGTTTAAGCCACCCAGTCTGTGGTACTTTGTTATAACAGTCCTATAAAAAAATAACTAATTATTTTTATAGTAGGTCCTTAACTTATATGCAGAGTACATCATAAGAAACGCTGGGCTGGAAGAAGCACAAGCTGGAATCAAGATTGCTGGGAAAAATATCAAGAACCTCAGACATGCAGATGACACCACCCTTATGGCAGAAAGTGAAGAGGAACTAAAAAGCCTTTTGATGAAAGTGAAAGAGGAGAGTGAAAAAGCTGGCTTAAAGCTCAACATTCAGAAAACAAAGATCATGGCATCCGGTCCCATCACTTTATGGGAAATAGCTGGGGAAATAGTGGAAACAGTGTCAGACTTTATATTTTGGGGCTCCCAAATCACTGCAGATGGTGATTGGAGCCATGAAATTAAAAGATGCTTACTTCTTGGAAGGGAAGTTATGACCAATCTAGTCAGTTCAGTTCAGTTGCTCAGTTGTGTCTGACTCCTTGTGACCCCATGAATCGCAACATGCCAGGCCTCCCTGTCCATCAGTAACTCCTGGAGTTTACCAAACTCATGTTCATCAAGTCGGTGATGCCATCCAGCCATCTCATCCTCTGTCGTCCCTTTCTCCTCCTGCCCCCAATCCCTCCCAGCATCAGGGACTTTTCCAATGAGTCACCTCTTCGCATGAGGTGGCCAAAATATTGGAGTTTCAGCCTCAGCGTCAGTCCTTCCAATAGACACCCAGGACTGATGTCCTTTAGGATGGACTGGTTGGATATCCTTGCAGTCCATGGAACTCTCAAGAGTCTTCTCCAACACCACAGTTCAAAAGTATCTATTCTTTGGTGCTCAGCTTTTTTCACAGTCCAACTCTCACATCCATACATGACCACTGGAAAAACCATAGCCTTGATTAGATGGACCTTTGTTGGCAAAGTAATATCTCTGCTTTTGAATATGCTATCTAGGTTGGTCATAACTTTCCTTCCAAGGAGTAAGCATCTTTGAATTTCATGGATGCAATTACCATCTGCAGTAATTTTGGAGTCCGGAAATATGAAGTCTCTCACTGTGTCCACTGTTTCCCCATCTATTTCCCATGAAGTGATGAGACCAGATGCCATGATCTTCGTTTTCTGAATGTTGAGCTTTAAGCCAACTTTTTCACTCTCCTCTTTCACTTTCATCAAGAGGATTTTTAGTTCCTTTTCACTTTCTGCCATAAGGGTGGTGTCATCTGCATACAAAGAATTAAGAAGTCCAAAATATCAATAGTGCCAAGGTGAAAAATTCTGAACTAGATCAAGCCTAAACAAACAGCCTGCAAAAAACAGTTGAGCCTTCCTCTCTACCCAGTGCAATGTAATAAAGTCAATCAAGGAGATGTGTATAAGAGACAGCCTTTAGGATGGCCTGGTTGGATCTCCTTGCAGTCCAAGGGACTCTCAAGAGTCTTCTCCAACACCACAGTTGAAAAGCATAAATTCTTTAGCACTCAGCTTTCTTCACAATCCAACTCTCACTTCCATGCATAACCACTGGAAGAACCATAGCCTTTACTAGACAGACCTTTGTTGGCAAATTAATGTCCCTAGGTTGGTCATAACTTTCCTTTCAAGGAGTAAGTGTCTTTTAATTTCATGGCTGCAACCACCATCTGCAGTGATTTTGGAACCACCAAAAGTAAAGTCTGACACTATTTCCACTGTTTCCCCTTCTATTTCCCATGAAATGATGGGACAAGATGCCATGATCTTCGTTTTTGGAATGTTGAATTTTAAGCCAACTTTTTCAATCTCCTCTTTCAGTTTCATCAAGAGGATTTTTAGTTCCTTTTCACTTTCTGCCATAAGGGTGGTGTCATCTGCATACAAAGAATTAAGAAGTCCAAAATATCAATAGTGCCAAGGTGAAAAATTCTGAACTAGATCAAGCCTAAACAAATAGCCTGCAAAAAACAGTTGAGCCTTCCTCTCTACCCAGTGCAATGTAATAAAGTCAATCAAGGGCTGCTGCTGCTTTTAAGTCACTTCAGTCATATTCAACTCTGTGTTACCCCATAAACAGCAGCCCATCAGGCTCCCCTTGTCCCTGGGATTCTCCAGACAAGAACACTGAAGAGTGGGCTGCCATTTCCTTCTCCAATGCATGAAAGTGAAAAGTGAAAGTGAAGTCTGTCAGTTGTGTCTGACTCTTAGCGACCCCATGGACTGCAGCCCACCAGGCTCCTCCACCCATGGGATTTTCCAGGCTGCAACCATGTAAAACACGTATATTATTCAGTCCATGGACAGGGGATGGTTTTCCCTTTATTTAGGCTTTCTTTAATTTCTTTAAGTAAAAATTATAGTTTTCAAAGTACAAGTTTTTACTTACTTGTAAATTTACTCTCACATATTTCATTCTTTGGATATATTATAAATTGAATTGTTTTCTTAATTTCCTTTTGGATTAGTCATTGCTGGTATATGGGAACACAAGTGAATTTTTGTGTCTTGTACCCTGCAACTTTGCTGAATTTTTTTATTAGCTCTAGTATCTTTCTTTGTGGATTCCTTGGGGCTTTCTATATATATGCAGGATCATGTGATCTGTAGTTAGAGAGTGTTACTGATTCATTTCCAAACTGGCTATCTTTTATTTGCTTTAAATTGTATTCTTAAAAAGCAGGATTTAAAAATGGGAAATGTAGTAAAGCAAAAGCATGAAGACAGAGCACAGTGCAGAAAAACAACTGTAACATGAAGACAAGAAAACATGAGACCTTCATAATTTTTAAAGTTCAAAATCCGTGAGATTTTCCTTCCTCTCTCAGTTCTGTGAACTACACTTCTACTGACTGCTCCTGTAATTGCTGGAAATTAAAAAAACAAACAAAACAAAAAAACACTCTCTATGATGAAAACACTAGTAAAATATAAGCCAGCCTTTTATCTGCAGCTGATTTTAATTTGTGTAGGCAGTTCATTGCTTAAGCAACAGGATGAAAATTAGAGATAGTGAAGTAGAATTAATATATTTGAAAGTATGACTCAAATACCTCCAAAACAAAGTCCAACAATATAAATCTTTGTTTATAGCTATATGATTGGTAGTTTTATGACTGTCAAAGAGAGTCATATAAAATATCAATGTAATCTTTTTCTTCCATTTTTTCACTGATTAGAGCCTAATATAAAATTGTTTAATTATATTCCTCAAGGAATAATAGCAAGTCTTAGCTGTGATTATAATACTTCACGTCCATTGCAAGAACCAAAAACTGTAAACTTATGAAAAGAATACAGGGCTGTGGATGCAATAAAATTCTAATTCTGACTCTTACTGTAATGCCTTGTACAATTAATTTAACCTATTAACCCCAAAATATTTCTTTTACAGTCTCTGCTGTTTTGGAAGATTTCACTGGTGCACAGTCATCTGGAAAACATGAGGGCAATACAGTATTATTTTTATAAACTAAAATATGTGCTGATATTTATCTTTCTAATATTTGTTTAATCTTCCACACCCACCACAGTAGAACTTCTTTAAATTTTTTAAAAACTTTTATATTGATTAACTATGTTGTGTTAGTTTCAGGAGTACAGAAACTGATTGTTATACATTTACATGTATCTTTTTTTTCCCAATTCTTTTCCCATTTAGGTTATTACAAAGTATTACAAAGTATTGAGCAGAGTTCCCTGTGCTAGACAGGTCTTCCTTGGTTATCTACTTTAATCTTGTATTTGCTTTGAGTGAGCCTGTGATGAAACATTAATGATGATAATAGCTGGTAGTTTACTATTAATGTGCCTTCTTGCTAAAATACTCTATAATAATGCATATGCTTACAGCGCATTTCCATATGCTCCCAATATTTCTTGCCAGTCACCCATTTACTGACAAATATCCCATTCATCTTCACAGCTGCTACATAGCTACATTTTCTAAGGTACTGGGAATGATCTGCAAGAATAACTCATCAGTTTCTCTCTCCATATGTATCTGTGGAATTTTTCCCTGTTTCACAGTGACAGCTTCTCCTGGGATTGAAATTACCTGAATATGGAAATCATATCAGACTACAGTATATCCACATTTTGAAATATCTTGACACAGGAGTTTGATTTTATTTATCTGTTCACCACAGTATAAGTGAAGTCCTAAAGTAAACAAGGTGTAGAATGTCTAAAAATTGTATCATTCTCTTATCTGTCAAACTCAAATTATGGACGCCTTTTTAAATACTTTTTCTCAGGAGAGAGTTGTTTCAATTGCTATCTAACTAGGTGTGTGAAAGTCGCTCAGTCATGTCTAACTCTTTGCTACCTCATACACTGTATAGTTCATGGGATTCTCCAGGCTGAATACTGGAGTGGGTAGCCTATTCGTTCTCCAGGGGATGTTCCCGACCCAGAAATCGAACCGGCGGATTCATTACCAAGTGAGCTATCAGGAAAGCCTATCGAACTAGGCTTGTACCTTTAACAGCTGCTTCCCATTTTCTGAGTCTGTGCGCACAGGGAAAGACTAGCAAAAGCCACTCCTTATAGAACAAAGGTATGAGGAAGCTTCAATCATGTATCTCAGAAACTCAGAGAATTTCTACAGGATTGATTACTTCATACATACATTAAACTCATTCATTCTTATTACAGACCATAGTTTGTTCCTATTTGGATTTTCTGTCTTTGCTAATTCCATTCATCCTGATGATCAACCAACAGTTACTTTCTGTTTCTTTGCAAGATGCTGCTGCTGCTGCTAAGTTACTTTAGTTATGTCTGACTCTGTGAGACCCCATAGACGGCAGCCCACCAGGCTCCCCTGTCCCTGGGATTCTCTAGGCAAGAACACTGGAGTGGGTTGCCAGTTCCTTCTCCAATGCATGAAAGTGAAAAGTGAAAGTGAAGTCACTCAGTCGTGTCCAACTCTTAGTGACCCCATGGACTGCAGCCCACCAGGCCCTCCATCCATGAGATTTTCCAGGCAAGAGTATTGGAGTGGGGTGCCATTTGCAAGATGCTGCCTGTCATGCAAATACCCATAATTTCACATCTGATGACAGTTTATGGACCAGCCCCACCATAGCAGTTACTTCCAGTTCACTTTAAAAAGGGGTTTATCATTCTATCTGCCATTTCCAATCACTGCTATCCTCTGATTTTCCACCTTCAGAAGGTTATAGGTATCTTTCTGATTTTCATCATCCAGCAATCCCAAAAGAGAATTCACGAGTATATTTTCAGATTTTCCTTTTATTCATTATTGTACCCTCAGTACTTCTACATGCTTAACATTAAGCACAGTAAATACTTGACAAAACCTAAGAGAGTAGAGTGAGTTTCCAATTGGCCCCAGTGGAATGGGCCAGTCTGGACTAGGTTCCTACATTGGGCCCTTTTCTTTGCTGGGTACTTCAAAGGCTCTACATTTAACCTCTATTTCAGATGGTTTCTCTATATTTTCTCTATCTCTGGATGCAAGTACAACAAAGTCTTCTCTGGGGCAGGAGACCTGTTGCTGAATTGACCTGTCTTGGCTGAGTTTCTGTACTCTGACCCAATCTGAATATTTGACTTACATTCCCTCCAAAAGCAAAAAATAAGTCATAATTCACCAAATTGCCAGAAGCTGTTACTTATTACTGAACTTTCAACACTTTAAATCTGGGCTCATCTTTCAACTTACTGAATGATGCCAGAATCTAATTTTGCCGTACAAACCCTTCCTATTGCCGGGTGCCTAAATATTTTCTCTTAGCCTATCTCACCACAGAAAAGCTGTTGCTGACAAACTGCAATTGTAATGAAGTAATTACAGTTCAGGCACACAGAAACAGAGTGTGGTGCCCATTGAATATCTGGACTTAGACATGTCCCTGAACCATGAAATTTGAATTTTCTGTGAACATATCAAACGAAGGACACCACCAGTGGTATCTGGATCATCAGTTGACAGCTGCCATTTTGTGGTCTCAAGGTCACCCTTGTAACTATGCAGCCATTTCAGACCCCAATTAATCCTTTCTTAACTAGCACCCTTACTTCATCAGCTTCAATTATAATGCTTCACAAATAACATATAACTATCTGTGGCCTTGCAGTTTTTGCCTTTATAAGCTTCCTCCAATTTGTAGGTCAGAGAAACATGATTCAAGTGCTTCAGCCTGTGTCTTCTGGGATAGTCCTAACAAACCCCAAATAAACACTTGTTCATTTCAATCAGGTCTCAGTTTTTCTGAAGTTTTGATTAAGACTGTCACTGCCTTAAAATTTTGCTAACTCCTTCCAACCCTCTCACCATATCCTGCAATTTATATCAAATATTAACTTCTAACAATATGAACTCTTACCCTTTAATGTTGAAAATCAGAGTTTTGGGTAAAAGTCCTATAAGTAAGTTGGCAACTAATCTCAGAGGAATTATAGAAATGTTGGGAGATATTGTTTTATTTTGCTTTGGATGCATGTGTCTGTGCTAAGTCACTTCAGTCCTGTCCAGCTCTGTGTGACTTTATGAACCATAGCCCAACAGGTTCCTAGGCCCATGGGATTCTCCAGGCAAGAATACTGGAGTGGTTTGATTTGGATACAATGAGTCAAAGTTCAATCTTATTTTAGCTTCTCTATCTCCCCAACTTCCATAAGGTTAGTTAGCACATGCACACACACATACACACACACACACACACACATACATACACACACCACACAAACACAGTTTTACTTCAAGTGGAGACAAAAAATTAGCATTAATATAAGTTAACAGATCCTGACTTTGAAAAACACTTTGTCAAGTTTCGGGCTCAAAGAGATGCTCTAGTTTCCTTGGGCAGTGCTGACTCATAGAGGACAGATGTTAACTTTTATGAGCTCTGAAATTTGAACAAAACCCAAATTTATCACTGGCAAGCCTTATGAAATGTTTCTTAGCAAACACTAGGGACACACACACACACACACCAGACTGACTGAGAGTTTCCAACCCATTCTATTCCATTATGATTTTGTTTTATTGCACTGTTTTCTACTTGGATATTCCATAAACTAAACTTAAATGTAATCATTTGATTGTCATAAAGGGTATAACTTTTTAATGAAACGTGAACTTGGGCAAATCATGTCACAGTGGAATCTTTGTTTCCCTGCCTCTAAGATTAGGTAATGATACTGCCCCTGGATCCAAGGCTGGTAAGAGCAGCTGCAGAGTAAAGCAACATTGTCAAAGCTCACTGTCTCGAATCCCCCCAAAAGCCAGCCATCCCTTAAAGCTCCAATACTGTTTGGATGAAGAGCACCAAGATGGAAACAAAGGACCTGATTAGAAGCAACAGACAGGCAGCCATGAAAAGAAAACACGCAGAGAAAGCAAACGTCTTGGAAAGATTACAAGACGCAAAGTGGACTCCAAGTGCTTCTGTTTTAACAAGGCACAAAAATCCAAACCACCGGTGTGGCCACGCCCAGCGTCCCTCCTGTAGCCTCCACGTGGGGCACGCATGGCAAATCCCCACGGTGAGCTGAGATGCTTGCAAACATAGCAGGGCTTTGGCTCTCTTCGGACCCCAGCCCACTGCGCTGTCTGCAGGCGTTGTGGCAGCGCCCGGGCAGCAGCATGGAACGCTGCAGAACTGAGACACCCTGCCCCTGGAGCCGGAGGGCAGAAGGTTAGTGGCACGAGTACCTCCCAGTGCCAGCTGGTCACGGTCCCTCTCCTGTGGCCATTTGGTTTCGTCCCCATCCTAGGTCTCCCGGACGTGGAAGAAAATGATTTGTTTTCTAGTGAAGGTGGCTTTTCTCGATTTTCGGTATCCACATTTTTGATCATCCTGCAAGCCCCATATTCCTGTGTGGTACCGCTGCTGTTTTTCGTGATTTTGAATGTTACAGTGGATTAAAATTTAATTCCTGATATTGGAGTCCACCGTTGGGGTAAACGGAGATATCTGGGACTTCTGTGAGCAGAGAGCATGACCTCTTGTTCCATTTGGACGGAAAATGGCTTTAGGGATCGGGTGAGATTTGGAAGCCAGTGAGTTTGAGATCCCTGTTGGTGTTCTTTGAGTAATGGCTTCATGCCTGACACTTCTGGATTCTGCTAAGGGATCCAGAGACTTCTGAATATTTTTAACTAGATGTTTTCTCATTGAGTAAAAAGACCTGGGAGTGAGGGGAATGGGAAGACCTATAGGTCTTTTCTTTAATGTCAAGAATGTCTAAAATTATTCTACTTTGGTAGCAAAACATAGAAAATGACTAATGTATGCTTGTGGGGGAAAAAAGAGTGTTTTGAATTTTAGTACAAGCTGTTTTTGTGCAAAATTCACAGGAAAGTACCTTTCCTTGGAGGCTTACATATTGTAGAATTTAGGCCATTATGTTATGTTTTTAAATGCCCGACTTTCTTCTGCATATATTTACAGCAGTTAAAAAACTATTTTACTTGGATTATTGTTCTAGATCCAATTAATTATAACTCAATGAAAATTTTATAGAAATATTACCAAGATACTTGCAGTTATCTAACTTCAAATACTAAACAAACTGCAGGATATGAAACTTTAGACAAATAAATAAACATCAGTTCACTTCAGTTCAGTTGTTCAGTCGTGTCCGACTCTTTGCAACCCTATGAATCACAGCACGCCAGGCCTCCTTGTCCATCACCAACTCCTGGAGTTTACTGAGACTCATGTCCATCAAGTAGATGATGCCATCCAGCCATCTCATCCTCTGCCCTTCCTTCTCCTCCTGCCCCCAATCCCTCCCAGCATCAGTTACATGCTAGTTTCATCTACTCTTTTGGTTTTGGTTGTCATATTAGTTAACAATAGCTGTTTAAATGTAACCAACCTCACGAATCAGCCAGGAGGCATTCTGATCAATAGCTTGGTTACTAGTCTCAATTAATCTGAAAAGAAATATGTTTTGTGTCACAAGGATGCTTTGGGTATGCCAGTCAAGCTATGAGTTAGTAGATAAATGTTTATGTCAGCTGAAGTTGCTTGATGGGCATTATTAACTGAAGAACCATTCTAGAAAAGAAACTGTGAAAAACATTATCATAAAAAATTAAATATTTTACCTTTCAATATATGTTCTGGTTACTATGGAAACTGGCAGCCAGCCCTGGAAGCAATTGATTTTTCAGAAGCATATTCCAGAGGCTGGTGGTATATTATATTCAACAATCATAGAACTAAGTGCCCTAATATTTGGTTACTAATTTAAAATGATTTAAAAAAAATATTACATAGATGGCACCCCACTCCAGTACTCTTGCCTGGAAAATCCCATGGATGAAGGATCCTGGTGGGCTGCAGTCCATGGAGTTGCAAACAGTCAGACATGACTGAGCAATTTCACTTTCACTTTTCACTTTCATGCATTGGAGAAGGAAATGGCAACCCACTCCAGTGTAGTTGCCTGGAGAATCCCAGGGACGGGGGAGCCTGGTGGGCTGCTGTCTATGGGGTCGCACAGAGTTGGACACGACTGAAGTGACTCAGCAGCATACCTTGTCTAAACTAAATTGATGTGCTGGGTAGTAATATCATGCAAATCCAGACAAGCTAGGTATTTCACTGGGATAGCAAACCTTTCCTTAGGAGTAGACAGAAATTAGATAAGGAAAAATTAAGCCATATGGCCATGAAGAGATGGCCTCCGGTATTACAGATTTCCTCTAGTAAATTATTTGTTAATAATTCTAATCGATATCATAGGAGTTATGATATAATCATTCACATATTGCGTCTGTGGTTTCTAATGAACTACCTAACAGACTTGTCATATAATTATGAGATACAGTGATGATGATAATCTTCATTTTGTAAGTAATAAAATACATTAAGGTAACAAGACTTTTACTCCAAAATGAAAGTGTTCAACAACTTATAAGCAGTGAAATAAGAATGTGTAACTTTTTCAAGGTTATGTTTTGTCTGCTGTGAATTCAGTGGTAGAAGTGCATATAAAAGGAATTGGTGTTTGAGGAAAAAAAACACAGAAGCTCTTTATGTCATACACAGTTAAACCCAAAGTATTGGATGAAGCCTAGTAACAGTGTCACTAAGATAAATTCAGTAGGCTTCTTCCTTTCACACCACCAACTGAGGTGTATTTATTCAAGAATGAAGGGAACATATTTAATGAACACATTCCATGTGCTTAGCATACTTTCTGACATTTTTAGCTATTTAATTAAATCTGAAAAATGTCTTTAAGGTAGACTTAATTTCATTTAAATTCAAAATATAAAATATGTGCAAGTAGATTTTATTATTTTCAGATAATTGGTACGAGAAAGGGGAAAAATAAATGGAATGAAATACCATAGTGATTAGCAATAGTAAGCTCGTATTGAAAATTTATATTAAGCATTGAAAAATTAAAAACACTTATCTGACCTTACATACAATAAACTATAGGGTATAACTAACTTTTGGCTTGTATTTATTAAACTCTATAATAAAATGGGTTTCATTTGTATATTTGGGACATAATTGCTTTGAAAAATATTTCATAATAAAGTAAGATATATTTAATACCAAATTTGATTTGCCAAATAAGACTCAAAGGCTACTTATTTGTAAAAATATCTTAGGAAAGTTTTCAGTTTATTTAAAGTCTTTTCTTAATCCTGTAGTTTTTAAGTAATCCTGTTTTGAAGCACAAAGACTTGTTATTTTTGTGATATTTTTCTGTTTCAAACTTTATCATATCTAATGCTGAGACATCCTTCTTTGATACCTCTGGATTTAATTTGAGTAGTTCTTAGCTTAATTTTAATAAAGCTTATTGTATTTTGTACTTTTTAGTTCATAGGAAGAAAATTTTTTGTAAATTATTTGAATGAACTTTTCTGTTGCAAATCAGTCACTCAACAGTAATTGAATTCTTACTACATATTATGTTTTTGGCACTGTTCTAGGCTGAGGAATGAAAAAGAACAGACTTCTTTAACCATGTGGAGCATGTATTTTATTTGGTGAAAACAAATTAATCTGTTTATAAAACACCCAGATAATGAATATTGCTATACAAAAGTACTATGGTTATAAAAATTGACTAGGAGTGGGTGGGACTGCTGCTTTAGCTGTGAGGTTTGGAATAATCTATGGAACTTATACTGAAAAGATGTGAGTCATTTGAGTATACTGGGAAGATTGTTCTAAATATAGAGACTAGCAAGTACAAAAGTATTGGATGGGAACATGGTCTGTGATTGGTAAGCAGGATAAGGACAGCTGTAGGAGGCATGTACGGANTTTCACAGTCCAACTCTCACATCCATACATGACCACTGGAAAAACCATAGCCTTGATTAGATGGACCTTTGTTGGCAAAGTAATATCTCTGCTTTTGAATATGCTATCTAGGTTGGTCATAACTTTCCTTCCAAGGAGTAAGCATCTTTGAATTTCATGGATGCAATTACCATCTGCAGTAATTTTGGAGTCCGGAAATATGAAGTCTCTCACTGTGTCCACTGTTTCCCCATCTATTTCCCATGAAGTGATGAGACCAGATGCCATGATCTTCGTTTTCTGAATGTTGAGCTTTAAGCCAACGTTTTCACTCTCCTCTTTCACTTTCATCAAGAGGATTTTTAGTTCCTTTTCACTTTCTGCCATAAGAGTGGTGTCATCTGCATATCTGAGGTGATTGATATTTCTACCAGCAATCTTGATTCCAGGTTGTACTTTTTCCAGCCCAGTGTATCTCATGATGTACTCTGCATAGAAGCTGAATAAGCAGGGTGACAGTATACAGCCTTGACGTACTCCTTTTCCTATTTGGAAGTAGTCTGTTGTTCCATGTCCAGTTCTAACTGTTTCTTCCTGACCTGCATATAGGTTTCTTAAGAGGCAGGTCAGGTGGTCTGGTATTCCCATCTCTTTCAGAATTTTCCACATGACCAATGTAGATAGCATATTAAAAAGCAGAGATATTACTTTGCCAGAAAAGGTCCATCTAGTCAAGGCTATGGATTTTCCAGTGGTTATTTATGGATGTGAGAGTCGGACTGTGAAGAAAGCTGAGCACTGAAGAATTGATGCTTTTAAACTGTGGAGTTGGAGAAGCCTCTTGTGAGTCCATTGGACTGCAAGGAGATCCAACCAGTCCATTCTAAAGGGGATCAGTCCTGGGTATTCATTAGAAGGACTGATGCTGAGGCTGAAATGCTAATACTTTGGCCACCTCATGTGAAGAGTTGACTCATTGGAAAAGACCCGGATGCTGAGAGGGATTGGGGGCAGGAGGAGCAGGGGATGATAGAGGATGAGATGGCTGGATGAGGTCACTGACTCGATGCACATGAATTTGGGTAAACTCCAAGAGTTGGTGATTGACAGGGAAGCCTGGCATGCTGCGATTCATGGGGTCACAAAGAGTCGGACACGACTGAGTGACTGAACTGAACTGAAATTTGTCCTAACCTTTAGTCTTACTGTTCACGTTCCTACCAGAGAGACTAAATCTAAATCTAATTACATTGCCCTTCCAATGAAAATCTTTTAAAGATTCTCTGTTATCTGCACCCTAAACTTCTGGACATGATGTATTTTTCTCCTTGCAGTCTTTCTTCATCAGATTCATTCTTTGGTGTACTCTTTCAACAACAGTTCAGATTAAATATTTGCCACTGCCAGGAAGTCATGAGGTTACTACCTCCCTGTCTTCATTGATGTTGTTCTCTTTGTAATGCTTTACTTTTCCTTCTTGACTTGATGGGAGTTTGCTCCTTGATGATGGGAAATATTTTTCATCTTTAGCACTTATACAAGCTTGAGCAAAAGAGAGGTTCTTCATAAATACAACAATTAAATATGAACAAAAAAGCTGTGTGAAAGATAACATATATACACTTACATGTCCACATATATGTGATCTAACATGCATGTGTGCATGTGTGTGTTTATGCACATAAATATATACACACAAGATCTCTGTTTTCTGCCAAACAGTGGTATAACAGGTGCAACAATTTTTAGAGCTGGGTTGAAGGATGATTGAGCTCCAAAGAATTTGGATCCAGAATTCCATCAGTTCAGGACGTATCCAGAAGTATCAGGGAAAGTATTCTGTCCATTTCCTGCTCACTCCCTCATCTGGAGCCCATTCCCAGCATACATTGTCTTTTGTTTCTAATTACTAAAACCCTCTATGCCTTTCAATGCTCCATTCAGGGATCCAAAAGCCTGTTCCTGCAATTCCAACATTTAGTAACTATTATTTTCTCTCTTGTAACATTTAATACTCCCATTTAGCACTAGCTTTTAAATGTTCCTTCTGATGTAGACACTTGTCTTCTTGCTTTGTAAAGTACTTTATTAAGTGGTCATCTCTGCACACATCTTAGTCCCAAGCACCATGTAGGCACAGGTAATTGAAGGACCCAGGACAGAAATTATCCTTTGTTTAGATTACTCTTACAGCTCTGAGAGTCTACCCTGTACTGCAAACAGGAATTTTACCATTTATGGTGTCGGTGAATTTTTTGAGAATCCAGTAGATAGTATCCCTCTTCTCAGAGAAACCATGAATGTACACATAGACACACACACACACACACACATATACCTCATGTATGCACACACAATTTTGAATATGATTTTAAGGCTTCATTAATTCCAACTTACAAGGCTGCAAGTTTCTTTACCTACAGAAAATGTATTGTATCTTTTAATACTTAGCACGGTACCTAGCTGCTCAATAAATCTTGTCTGAAATAAACAGTATTGAACTCAAGCCCTTACTAGAAAACATTTTCTGTATTTGTATTCCATGCAGTACTTAGCACAGTGTCTTGGCCATAAAAGTAATTTAATAAATATTTGTCGAATCAAATTGAATTCTGCTTTCTTTGTATCTTGGAGAAATACCAATTACAGAGATATAGGTAGATGGGGCTAAATAAATATTTAGGATGACTCTTTCAACACTTAATCTTATTGTTTTAACGTTCTACAGATCTGAATCCACTAATTTAAGTATATTAGTGTTAATAGATACACTCTTTTAATCTTTTTAAAAGAAGTGTTTAAATTTTAAAGCATTTAGGTAGAAAGAAAGAATTCATCTGTCCTTTTATAAATGTCACTACATTCTATTTTGAGAATAATGTGAATAAGGACCAAGTCTAAGAATTCTAAAATAAAGCATTTCTACCAGTGAAGGGAAAGTTTGAGGCACCTTTATCTTCCACAATCAACCCAAGTGTCTCACCACTTAAAACAGATTCTCTTCTGCTTGGGTAGCAATCCTGTTCTTAGCAGTTTTTGGAATAATGAACAACCCTCTTCATAATGACAGAAGTTTGAGCCTTAAAAATAAAATAAATAATTAAAAAGGAGAAGGGAAAGCTGACTGAAACGACACCAAATTTTTATTTTCAATGGCATTTGTAGCTGCTAGAAGTGACACAATTTGTGTCAGTCTAGGAACTTGAGGTAACCAAACATAAGTTGTAATTGACCAAATTAAAGTCAGAAGAATTGTAATTAGTTCATTAAATCAATGATGTGGAGAATTTCCCAACTTAGTGGTGAGGGACAAAATAACAGATCATCTGTTCAGTAGAAAACAAGGTGAAAAGGGATAAAATGAGAATAAAATCCTAACTTCCCCTTCAAAGAAAGCAAAGAAGAGACAAAAGAAACATTAAAAAAGGAAGATTCAATTAGCAAAGAAGGGAGAAAGGGGAGAAATCCAAGTGGGATTCTCTATGAAGGAAAAGAACGTGATGAGAGTTTAGATCATAGTCTATAAATAGCCTTTTATTTTATAAATCCTTCATGCGGCGCATAGATTACACAGTAAGCCTCCCTTGTCCTTAAAATGTACAGTCTCACAGCACATTCCTTTTAAGGCAATACCAAGCACAAAGAACTATGTCTGGAAAATGACTTGGGCCTCTCTCTTTCAAAAACCAAGAAGAAAATTGATGAGGAGAGAATCTGGGAACATGACACAAGTGGTCAGGCGCACACCGGAGGCATAACTCTTAGTTTTGCCTATGAAATATTTCAGAGAAATGGCATATTCTACTTGCAATTTACCAGTATGCGGGGTAATTTTAATCACCATCCTGTACTGAAACTCTCAGCAAGTAACACAGAAGACCACTTTACCTGACATTCTTCACCAACATGTCAGGGCCTGTTTGTCTCTTCTCATCGCTTTGTTCTGATTTTCAATTCTATAACATGCTAGACGTAATGGATGGGGGCTGAGGATGGAAAAGCAGAGCGTGTGAGAGGGTGGATATTTTACAGTTAATTCTTTGATATGTTTTGTTGTATTTTCAAGAGCTCCTTTCCATAATATTTCCAAACACTTGAAATAAAGAAGCAGTCTTTCAAATCCTATACCAAACATAATATTCTCTTCCAATTTTTTAGCAGGGCAAAGGGTTGGCAAATGTAACGAGCATCATAGTTGGCACTTCTCTAGAATATTCTTTATTGCTAGACATTATGATTTGTTTTTAAAAAGAAATGTTATTTATAAAAAGAAATTAAAATGGATTTGGATGCGCCTGAGCTAGGGATGAATTGTACACATCTGCATTCCTAGTTCTCTCTTCCCATTTGGCCTGGAGAACCAGAATGGCTGTGAAAAAAACACTCATCCATGGTTTGACGAACATGGCCAATGGATTCCCCCTCTTGTCAGACAGGTTTCAATACGTTTAAAAATCTGTGCCATCTTTTTTTAAGGAGATAAATATATCACATCTTCTTTCAGTTACTTGTCTTGAGAATCACTGTCTCTGAAAATTTCTTCTTGCCAAAAAGATTATATAGAGTTTTGCATTTACTACTTTCATTGCAAAAGAAATGGGTAGCACTTTACCCATTTCCCTGGTAGCTCAGCTGGTAAAGAATCCCCCCGCAATGCAGGAGACCTTGGTTTGATTCCTGGGTCAGGAAGTTGCCCTGGAGAAGGGATAGGTGACTGATTCTAGTATTCATGGGCTTCCCTGGTGGCTCAGATGTTAAAGAATCCGCCCACAATGTGGGAAACCTGGGTTAAATCCCTGGGTTGGGAAGATCCCCTGGAGGAGGGCATGGTAACCCACTCTAGTATTCTTGCCTGGAGAATTCCCATGGACAGAGGAGCCTGGAAGGCTACAGTCCATGGGGTCAAAAAATGGCTGACAGGACTGAGCAACTAAGCACAGCACTTTTAGACTCATATATATATATATATAAAATCTATACTCACCAGTACATTTTTTTCACTCTGAATATCTAAATATCACTGAGCTTTTAAAAATGTCAGTGGAAAAATGCTTTACTATAATAAACTAATGTGTGTCAGTAAGAGAAGTTGCATTTCTCCTATAGAGAGGACTATCTTCCTCTAATAGAGGACTAACTTTCCTCATCTTCAGAATAAGAAAAGTCATTCATTTTGCCACTTTCTAAAAAAGTTCTTTCTAAATTCAATATCCCCACTTTCCTTGTCTAAACTTATTTTTCTGACCATAAAAAATGTTGCTTTTATACATTTCCAATTTTGGAAATTTTGTCATATTTCATATGCTCTCTCTTGGAAATCTCATTCTGCACCATAATTTAAAATCTTTTCTTTGTATCAGTAGTTCCAAAATCTACATTTCCAGTCCAGAACTTACTCTTTAGCTTTAAAACATCCACTTGCTTGTTCAACATGTTCATGAAGAAGGTCGTTATTCAGTGACATCCTGATCCAGACCAGCTCTCATTCTGTTTCCATCTCCTAATTAGCATATCACAATTGACCTGGGTATCATTGTTCACATCTTGTTCTCTTTCACAATTTCCCTTCACCCCTGCTTGACATAGTGGCATCCAAAAATACATCATTTCCTGCTAATGTTTCCTCTGATAGTTCTCTCAAAGTCATCTCATCATTGCCACTCCCACTACTGGTTCTATTACAGTGTCTTACCATCTCTTGCCTGGAGTTGCTTTTGGAGATAAGAAAAATTCATCATGCCCAGTAATGACCCATATTCCAAAAATTTCAAAATATATCTGTATACATCCCTCATTTTGCCCTGATTATTATGGTCCTTATCCAGGAAGTGGTCAAGAGGAGATGATCCATTTCCATAGAAAGTCATATCCATGATCAGTCTTTCTGAACTGTGTGGACCAGGACAAGGTGAGGGGGAAGCAGAGAGCTTCTGAAATCAATGTTTTATGGGACCATTCCCACACTCAGAAATACTAGATGATTGTGAACAGTAGCGTGCATGGAAGACCATCAAAACCTTGAGTATCATCCTCTTGTTCACTGGCTGTTGCATGATTTTCAAAATGTAAATGTACTGGAAGACTAAAAGCCTGATACCTATTAGTATCCAGTTGACAGACTGGACTAGAACAGCAGCATAATAATCTGCTGCTACTGCTAAGTCACTTCAGTCTTGTCTGACTCTGGGTGACCCCATAGACGGCAGCCTACCACGCTCCCCTGTCCCTGGGATTCTCCAGGCAAGAACACTGGAGTGGGTTGCCATTTCCTTCTCCAATGCATGAAAGTGAAAAGTGAAAGTGAAGTCACTCAGCCGTGTCTGACTCTCAGCGACCCCATGGACTGCAGCCTACCAGGCTCCTCCACCCATGGGATTTTCCAGGCAAGAGTACTGGAGTGGGGTGCCATCCACTCCAGTGGAAGGTATCAAAAATGGTGCAGTATCACTGATAATACTGAAGGGGGGCCTAAGATCAGATGTAGCTAATCTGCCAGGAAGAGGCTTATAAACTGTTGGATTATAGTTTCCCAAGTGGCAGAATTAACATCTAGGCTACTTGGCAACAGCTCAAGATTCATTAAAACTGTAACTAGGTTCACCAAGGACAATAATAGCTATAGCTATGAGAAATGTCTTGAGCCCTACCCTACTAAAAGAAACAACCACAGACTCTGATCCTGGATAGTTGGCACTAAGGTAGAAAAGCCTCAGCATTCCAATGTGTACCACCAGATATCTGCTTCGCTGAATCAATCAATGAACCAGGCCTAGATATTCAGGGGAAATTCTGTGAATTCAGGTTTCCATTCAGCCATAAGGTTTTCTTTAGGCTCCACATATGATAGAGTGATGGGTCAATACATAGTTTATGTGTCCTCCAGCACTTCTCCAGATGTACCTCTTCTTGATCAGAAAAGTTCCCCTAGATTTTATGACCATTCACATGAAAAATCAATTCAGTTATACTTTTGGCAACAGAGGTCATGACTACATTGAATTAACCCAAAGGATCTCACCTACAAGAGATCATTGTAACTTCTTTTCCCCACTGTATACCTTGCCCAAAGCCTGTCAGTTGAATTTGGGTGTCCCTTTCCCCTCCTGGAGAAGGGAACAGTTACTGACCAGTATTCTTGCCTGGAAAATTCCATGGACAGAGGAGCCTGGCAGTCCATGGGGTTGCAAAGACACTACTGAGTGACTTTCACTTTCATTTCACTTCCCCTCTCATGGGACTACATAGGACAGTAATTTTTTGCCTACACCAAACAGAGCTGTAAAAGTTTGAGTCTTTACCTTCTCCAAAGTTCGCCAGATTACCAAAGTGGGTATGTATGGACTTCAGTTCCCCTTCGGGATGGGGATGCTTTTAGCCCTCCTCTCTAATTATCTTTCTTTTTAAGGTAGTTGAGTATGGCTAGAGAAGGAGAGAAGGAATGTGCAGGGTGAGAGTGGAACTAGGCTATTATATAAAGCACATCTACTTTAGATCCCCAGGGATATGGTGGCTGTTCATGGCTCAACCAAGCAAAATTCTGATGGTATTGGCCCACCAAAGACCTATATGGGGCATAAAAGTCATCATTGCTGGCACCAATATTTCAGATTTAGGAACCCTTTGATTCAGCAGCCAAAGACAAATATCTTTGAGACTATGGCCCTGAAGAGTGCATATATTGATTGGCTTGGGCTTAACTCACATAGCAGTCTTATCATTTTTTTTTTTTTAAGGAATCTAGCTGAACCTACTTTATATAGCAGTTTTTTGTTTGTTTGTTTTCCTTTAAAGGCATCTACCTTCATCTATATCATCTGCTCTCCCATTATCAAAGCAGTCTATCTTAAGTTTATACCCAATTTCAATATAAAGGCTAGGACAATTTTCTACAGTGTCGAGGCTGACTGTAATAATTTATCTAAATGTGTTTAATTTAGATGTGTTTCTCATTCTCCAGTGGGTGAATTCTATAAACTCCACTGAAATTGTTAGCCCAATCAGGGCAGTAAGAGTCCAAAGTCCTGTCAATGCCTCACCTGGGGTTTCTCAAAGTACCTTGTCTGTTTCAGAGAAATCTCCATTAAGAGGGCCTTACCTCCCTTATTGTAGCCATGAACCACTGCAACAAACAAACAAAAAACAACAACAAAAAGACCTTTTTGACCTTTTCCTGTAATCTTTGAATGGATTTAAGTTTGTCATAAGAGACTGTGGTTGGGGCTGACCTATGAGACTTCCAGCCACTGTATTATCCTAAACAAGCAGTTAAGTCTCCTGCCTCTCATTTCTTTGTCTCTCAAGCAAACCAGCCAATATTCTAAAATTTGTCTGAGTCCTGCCCATGCTATTTATGAATTTTCCTCTTTCAACCCAGTGTAGTGCACATTCTGAAGGTATTGGCTGAAATGGATTGGAAATACCTGCCAACTCAGGATGACTCTTAAGTGTTGTNCTCTCATTTCTTTGTCTCTCAAGCAAACCAGCCAATATTCTAAAATTTGTCTGAGTCCTGCCCATGCTATTTATAAATTTTCCTCTTTCAACCCAGTGTAGTGCACATTCTGAAGGTATTGGCTGAAATGGATTGGAAATACCTGCCAACTCAGGATGACTCTTAAGTGTTGTTGTCTGGGTGACAGTGGGGCAGACCTGAGACTGATTGCTGGATTGTCCAGGAATCCTCACCCTCTGCCTTCAAAGAAAAGCTAGCAACAACAAGGGTACTATTCACACATCTGTTTCTGAACCTACCTCCTGGTACTCGGCCTACAATCACCTCCTTAACACTTCCTCAGTCATATAATAAAACAGAATACCATTTACTGAAAGGCTGGCCATGCAATTTGGTCTATTTTATTACTGAGTCCTATGGACCTCCTCGAATACCATTAATTGCCCTGCAAGGCACTAATTTTTCCTCTTCCAGAAGCATATCTTTGTCATTATCCTATATTCACCACCAAACTGTCAAGAACTGTGAAGGGTCTGAGCTTTACTTTACAGGGGAGATAACAAGTTAACTGGACACAGTTTTATGGGTACTAGCAGTAGATGTGAGACTCCTTTTTCAATGTCAAAGGACTTCATTACTCATAGCACAGAAACCAGCATGAAAGTCAGCATACATTATGCATAGTTTCTGAGCTCAAGTTCTCACAAGAGGGCCAGATGATAACTGCACACGCAGTAGGTTGCACTCCAGGAGATAAACTCTGAATGTGGGAACCCAAATCTTTTATAATGGGCAGTAATCACGCCTGACATTGCCCTGGAGAGAGACATTATTTTTATTACACCAGATAGGAAGCAAATCTCCCTCTTCCTCTGGAGGGAGATACCATCTCTATCTTCTAAAACTGTTTTCTGTGCAAACATCCTTAAAGAGATAATCTAGAACAAAGGGTTCTTCTGCCAAGATATGTAGAAACATGAAAGACCCATAGAGATTCTTTGTTACTTTCCCCTCTGCACACTCCAGTACAGCCCAGAACCAGGTGCCAGATTCCAGGATTCAGAACATTTGGATCTTTCCCATTTCACCATAGTTAACATAGTACTTAGATTTTAAACCTTTCCTTTGAGAGTTCTTGTTATATTGGGACATGTCCCAGTTCAAAAATCAAAGCATTCAAAGCAAAGTTATTTTGCATAAATTCCTTACTCACTTTTCTAATTTTCTTACTTCCTCTTTATACGCCTACCCTTATCATGGAAAATATTTCTTACTTGATAGATGATATTCCTAAATTTTAAATACTATTTTAATAAATGAAATAGATTTTATTTTATTAAGTTTATACCCAGTATGTTTAGAATACGCCTAGGAAAAAAAAATCTACTTTACTCTGGACAGATATTTTAAAACCTAGAAAAGTATAGACAGTACTCAAAGATGGAGATGATATTGTTAAAGTTATGAGCAAATAAAGATTTACACCCTGCATATGATTTAGTATTTGCTATTTCCCCTCAAATCTGAGAACTGCATTACAGAATGAAGTGGAGGAGGGAGGAATTCCCCTCATATTTCATTTATTTGATTAAGTTTTTACAGAGATAGGATTTCAATTCAATAACTCTAAGATATGTTGTTTTAGCCCCTTACCTTAATACCCTCAGTCAGGCTCTATATAAGATGTTTATACAAAGAGATGATGGAAAACCAGGGTTTTGGTATAAGATCAGAGTAAATGTTAGGATATCTATAGCGGAATATACTAATGGCTCAAATTAATTCATTTCAACAGGATGTACTTAAACTGAGTCTATCTCAGTCAGAGAAAAATATGAGAAGTCCAAAATTCATGCACATATCTAGCACTGCACGATTACAAAAAATTCCTTATAAAATAAAGAATTGAAGAAAAGTCTCCCTTCATCATCCTAAAATTATGTCATATTGTAATTTAGAGAATTAAAAACAATCCTAATGAGTTAATATCAATCACTTATCTTTTGTCAGGCTACCTATGAATAAGCTGCCTATTTACAGATTAAAAAGGATCTAGAATAATCTTTGCTGTTACTTTCTTTTTAATTAAGTGCAACCACTTCTGAGATGCATAGATGACTTTGGAAATACTTAACATATCTTTAATGATGAGTAATCTCAGCACTTACTGACAGCGAGATGGAAGGTATTACATTTTACAACATAAAACTTGCTTTCTATTCCAGAATTCCAGTAATATGATAGGTAAGGCCTATGACATGTCCTTTAAAGACACAAGGAGAGAAAGCCATGCCATTTGTTTCTAATATTAATTATTCTGGTGAGCAATAATTTTCCAGCTCCTTGCCAAAGAAGGAAGAATGGTAAATTAAGTTCTAATGTACATATCCACCCAAGATCAGAATTCTTTAGCCTTCACGTGGAAACCACTGGATCATCAGAGAGTTTACCTACATTCCACGGAAAAAACATTTCAAACTCATGTCTGGATTACACAGGTGATCCCATCTGTCAGTTCTTTGAAATCCTTTCTGGTCTCTGGCGTTGTTGTTTTCCAGTTGCTAAGTCATGTCTGACTCTTTGCAGCTTCACGGACAGCAGCATACCAGGCTTCCCTATCCTTCACTACGTTCCAGAGTTTGCCCAGATTCATGTTCACTGAGTCAGTGATGTTATCTAATGACCTCATCCTCTGCTGCCCCCTTCTCCTTTTGCCTTCTGTCTTTCACAGCATCAGGGTCTTTTCCAGTGAGTCGGCTCTTATCATCAGGTGGCCAAGGTATTGAGCTTCAGCTTCAGAAATAGTCCTTCCGATGAATATTCAGGGTTGATTTCCTTTAGGATTGACTGGTTTGATCTTTTTGCAGTCCACGTCTCTGGGCTTATTTGTTCTCTATTTTCAACGAGTCTTCTGGCAAGAGAGCACTAGTCAAGGCGAACTGGGAATCAGAGTGTTACCAAATTGTTTGTGATGCTTTCTCACCTGGCTCTCTGCAGAGCTCTAATAACAAGAGGAGGTGCTATTGGTCTGTTAATAATTAATAGCACCCAGTGCAAATGAGGCACTTCTGTCTTAGGGCTTCATCAGTAAGGTCACACTACAACGGGGGCTGCAGGTTCTGTAAGCGTACGTGGTATTTGCATATGTCAGAACAGACTGTGCATGCTAACAGCACAAACACTTCACATCTGCTTCTGTTTACTCCCTTGCTAACAGCCCAAAGTACAGAAGTCCTGTGTTAATTGCTCAGTTACATACTGACTGTTGATGTGTTCTCCACAGAGCTTTTCCTAAGTGCACTGTTGCAAATAAACTGCTAATGACTTTGCTTATTCCAGGCACCCTTTCAAGGAAATCTACAACAGACACACACACACACACACATACACACACACACACACACACACACAAAGAGATTAATGATTCCTCTATTTAGCAATGTGTCTTGTGACTGGGTTTGCATAAAAGCAGTATCAATTAAGTAGCAATTATCTGCAAAGTGGGAAAAAAGAGGGAAGATATAAATAAGCAATGAGTGTGATGCTAAAATCTCTGAGAGTAACTAAAATTGAACTCTGAGGCAAGGGCACCGACTAGTGAACATTTTTCTCCCATATTCTCTTATACTTGAAACCCACAAAACCCCTGTGAAATCCAGAACAAGTACAGGCACTTAAGTTCTTAAGTGATATTTTTATGCTTTGTTTTCAAGGTAACCACTATCTTGAAAGAGCAAAGAAACAAGGGAAAACAGAGTTGTATCTAAACACTACTAACACTGGGATGACACGGAGGGATGGGATGGGGAGGGAGGTGGGAGGAGGGTTCAGGATGCAGAACACGTGTAAACCCATGGCTGATTCATATCAATGTATGGCAGAAACCACTACAATATTATAAAGTAATTAGCCTCCAACTAAAATAATTAAATTTAAAAATAAATAAATAAAAGAAAAGAGAAAGAGACAGAAAGAGGGGAATGATTGATCCTATAAATGTTTATTCTGTGAAAAGACTCAACTAAAAGATACTATATTTTCTATGCGTCTTAGTAACAGAAGTCAGCACTGTGTTCCAATTTAATTCCTCTACTTTTTGTCAAGCAATGTACCTCATAAGACTTATGTGGAAAACTCTACATTATTTGCCAATAAAGAAGAAAAGGAACAAATGGAGTTATGAGGCAGTGCAAAGTGTAAAAGATCAATTTTTCATTACTTACTTTGGCTTGTAACAACCAGTTAGGTTCTTCCAGTTCTGGGTCCCCTCAGGAGATAATCAGAAAGGCAGAGACCATGGTGGCATTCTTTTGGTGTTGGTCCTTATCAACGAGGATGGTTTGACCTCAATCTCTTAACAACAAAGGGCTGTATAGAATATGAATTAGAGAAGTAGGTAAACGTTTTAAGGTTTCTTCNTCATTACTTACTTTGGCTTGTAACAACCAGTTAGGTTCTTCCAGTTCTGGGTCCCCTCAGGAGATAATCAGAAAGGCAGAGACCATGGTGGCATTCTTTTGGTGTTGGTCCTTATCAACGAGGATGGTTTGACCTCAATCTCTTAACAACAAAGGGCTGTATAGAATATGAATTAGAGAAGTAGGTAAACGTTTTAAGGTTTCTTCAGAGGATCTGGAGCCCAGTAATTCCTTTGATTAGTCAGGGCTCAATGACTATTATAGGTCAAAAGTGTGTTTTTTTTTTTTTTTTCTTACTTATAATGCTCATACTTTCCTGATCCTAAATGATGGCATTTAGTTTGACAAAATACATGGAGAAAGACAATTATAAGTGTGCAATGTATTGGCCAGAATGCCATTAGGCTAATATAATAAAAAGACCCCACAAAACAGAACTTTACAGAACAAGGAAGGATGTTTCACTGTAATATTCCAATCCATAGCTCCTGTCTATTGAGTTGCTCATCCTCATTTGGTAAGTTATGGGCTTTGGTGGCCAAGAATGTGCATCACCTAGATTTTCTTAAAGAAAACCTGCTGTAAGACTAGCTGCTGCATGTTCAGATCTTCCAAGACATTCTTGTTGAGGCCATACTAGCTCCTAGGCTACTTCCAGCCAAAGACTAAGTGTGGCAGGGTTGTCAGAGTCAGGCCATCTTGCCTGATGCAAGACTTTCTTGTGGTAAATTTTGCTTAAGGAGTCCACATTGGCTGGCCTGACACTTCTCAGAGATGCTTTGCAGTCTGGAGCATACCCTGCCCGTGCTTATTCTCTCCTGCTCTCCTTTCACAGGTGTCAGAACTGCACTGAGGCCCAAGGCTCTCCTTGCTTCTTCTTCTCCCTCTCCACTTATATTAATACCTTTCACATATGTTCCCTCCAATATTTGCCGTAAGTTCAAGCTCATTTAGATGCATTATTTTCTTGCAATTGAGAAGTTTTAAACACCTGTAAGTACCCATTCTCTTATCTGAAACCCTTGAGCAAAATGGTTTTCTGAATTCATAATGTGGTACGTCTACCTTGTATTATATACTGACCCCATTTGGAGTACAGAGAGACTATGCAGTGAAACCCAAACACACACACAAAGTGCGATAAGTAGAGGCTATAGATGATCTCTCATAGATACAGGTCACTTTTTTTGCCAATAAATAACATTCAGAAAACTAAGATCATGGCATCTGGTCCCATCACTTCATGGCAAATAGATGGGGAAACAATGGTGTCAGACTTTATTTCTGGGGGCTCCAAAATCAGTGAAGATGGTGACTGCAGCCATGAAATTAAAAGACGCTTACTCCTTGGAAGGAAAGTTATGACCAACCTAGATAGCATATTCAAAAGCAGGGACATTACTTTGCCGACTAAGGTCCATCTTAGTCAAGGCTATGGTTTTTCCTGTGGTCATGTATGGATGTGAGAGTTGGACTGTGAAGAAAGCTGAGCACCAAAGAATTGATGCTTTTGAACTGTGATGTTGGAGAAGACTCTTGAGAGTCCCTTGGACTGCAAGGAGATCCAACCAGTCCATTCTGAAGGAGATCAGCCCTGGGTGTTCTTTGGAAGGAATGATGTTTAAGCTGAAGCTCCAGTACTTTGTCCACCTCATGCAAAGAGTTGACTCATTGGAAAAGACTCTGATGCTGGGAGGGATTGAGGGCAGGAGGAAAAGGGACGACAGAGGATGAGATGGCTGGATGGCATCACCGACTCGATGGACGTGAGTTTGAGTCAACTCTGGGAGTTGGTGGTGGACAGGGAGGCCTGGCATGCTGCAATTCATGGGGTCGCAAAGAGTCGGACACGACTGAGCGACTGAACTGAACTGATCTGAACTGAAGTCTAGATCAGAATGGGAATGGTCTCTAAATAAGTTATAAGAAAAAAAGGTGCTTGATTTTCAGAGTTTGAAAAAAGGTGTTTGGATTTCAGAATTGTGAACCTATATCTTTTGTACTATTGTTAAGAATTATTTTACTCTCAGATTCATAATTTCTTCCATCTTACTTTATTGAGCTACTAGAATCCAATCCAATAATCCTCAAGCTTCAACAACAACAAAGACCTCCTGCGGGCAATTTTCAATTCTCAAATTTTTTCAGTAAGTCTAAGGTAGGCCTGAGAATCTGTATTTTTAACAATCTAGGTAACCCCTATTACTGCCATGATTCTGATGCAGAAAGCCTTGGGATGAAAATATTGTTCTAAACTTTAGTTTACCTTTCGCTGTGGTAAACTACTAACGTCCTTAGCTCCAAGTTTAATCTCTTGGATTTTGAGTCCATTTTTTTTTTTTTTAACATAGAAACAGCTAACTCATTCTCTTGTTTTCCTTTCTGATCTGGCTACTTTTGCAGACAAGTCATATAGCCATTAGGAGAAGAAAATGGCAACCCACTCTAGTATTCTTGCCTGGAGAATCCCAGGGACAGAGGAGCCTGGTGGGCTGCTGTCTACGGCGTCACACAGAGTTGGACACGACTGAAGCAACTTAGCAGCAGCAGCAGCATATAGCCGTTGACTTCCTAGTATAATATTAACTTCACCAATAACTCTTCAGTGATGTTTATCTTACAATGGCCAGACTTAGCTTTTTGAACTGAAATAGAGCTGAATAGTTCCCACTTATCTTTGAGTTTCTGTCTCAAGAGTATCAGCTTGAACTTAAGTTGTGCAAGGAGGGTCCTGTTCCCATTATACTTGGAGTTATAGGTAGAAAAACTTTAGATACACTTTAATGGGTAAATGAATCCACAACAGGTACAGCAGGACAATTGGCAAGAAGTGAGTTTCTAAGTGTCCTCTCAACTCAGGACTACTTTTAGCTTGGTTCTCTTACAGAACCAATTTTTTTTTGAAGGAGTAAAACAGTTATATTTCTAAACTTTCCTTTCCCTTTCCAAAGATATTTCTGATTTCTATTTTAATCTGAGTATTCTTCCTGAAACTGGAGACTAATCAAGACTAGAAGTGATATGTTAAGAGGCAAAGTTAAGGGGGGTGGAAAAAAACAATGTTTGTAAAGGGATCTGGGTTTTTATTTGGGCAATATATTTTCTGCAAACAAACGTTTGCTCCCCTCTTAATACAAATTTAAAATCTTTTGTTAAGCACAATTTGAATGCTCATTAACATTAATATTAATAAGGGAAAACACAAGAAAAGTCAAGTCTAATAGCATCCTTTAGAACTACTTAAATACCATCATTTCTACAGGTTCACAATTATCAAACTGAAGTATATGACATTTTGCTAGGATTTAACTGGAATTAGAGGTTAAATGTAGTGTATATCCCAGGGGAAACAATTTTAAGGAAATGTTAGAAAAAACTAGTAATTTTTATGCTAAAATAAACGCAGGCACTATGGCACAGAATATGAAGTTTGTGCTCTTTAATTAGTAAAACACATGCCTGTTAAGAAATATCATAAATAAAAATGCTTTTTTAGTCCAAGATCACATATCCTACAGAGGTCTGTCTTCTTTCTCAGTGATTCAGGGTAAGTTGGTGGGAAAGTTTAGAAAACACTGCAGTTGATTGTGACATGTGTGGTTAGGTATTTCCTGCAAAGAGTGTAAACGTGCCTACTTTGTTATTTTAGTGCCTGCTCTTGAATTCTCCATCTCAACTTGCAATATATATGGAGTTGAAAACTGTATGAAAATTGTGTGTTTTAGTTATGCTACCAAGGATATGCAACAGGATGTTAAAACTGAACTATTTCTGACTCTGTTTTGGCTAAAGCCCCAAGACAACATTTGCCAACTATTCTACATTCTAAAGTTAGACCACCTATGAAGGACTTGCAAAGAAATGGAGGAAATCAAGAAGAAACTCTCAAGGCCCTTTTCCTCCTTCGGGTAACAACCTATAGGAGTCAATAGGCACCAGGAGAAGCCCTGAATTTAGATGTCTGGACATTTTAATTGCTGAAATGAAACTTTCTTTTCGTGACTGGATGTGATCAGAAGACTTTTTCTTGCCCATGAGTGACCCAAAAGTCATAGTTTTCCTTTTGATTTCATCTGCTTAGCAGAGAAAATAACCCTACAAAGTGGGTTTTAATGAGCATTAAGAAATAAAGTTTTTTAGTATTACCTGCGACTAGGACATGAATTAGGTAAAAAAGAAGCCATATAAGGTAACACTTAGAGATTTCTAACAATTCTGTTTTTTTCCTTCATCTACTTACATTTATGAATCTTGTTTCCATCAAAACTGGATTTTTCCTTTCAACTTTATATTACATTCTCTGTTTCCCTCTGCTACATGAACTCTTTCCCCATTCAATGCTGCTCTTGGTATTCCTCTAAATATTGGGATCTTATTGACCTACTTGGCTTCCCAGGTGACCCAGTGGTAGAGAATCTGCTTGCCAATGCAGCAGACATGGGTTTGATCTCTGGATGAGGAAGATCCCTTGGAGTAGGAAATGGCAACTCATTCCAGTATTCTTGCCTGGAAAATTCCATGGACAGAGGAGCCATACAGGCTACAGTCCATAGGGTCACAAATAATCACACACAACTGAGTCACCACACACACATTGCAGTCCTATCTTTTACATGGTCTATATTCTCCCATTTGATGATGCTGAGATGAATGATTTTCTGATTTCATGGCAAGTGTCTCCTAATTTCCAGAAACACTTAAGCAGGCTAAAATCAGAAAATTACATTATAAGAAAATATAGTAAATGAGTAGCAGTTATAACTTCTCTAAAAAGTGCCTATCATTTGGCCTACAAAATCCTGACCTACTTACCAGTCTATCTAACCAGGAGGAATAGATATGAATCCAGGTTATTTAAATTGACCCAATCCTACATTATTATGAGAACTCAGACTTCCAGATCACAGGACTTTTTCCAAAGTGAGCAAGGAAAGGATTCATGTAACCATCAGAGAAAATATTTTAAGAGTCTTTTCAAGTATATGAGAATTATTTTAAAACTTCACTAAAACCAGAGACATAAACTCACATTGAGATATTTGCTAAAGGTTAAATATCAAATGCAAAAAAAGCAAAATGGCTGTCTGGGGAGGCCTTACAAATAGCTGTGAAAAGAAGAGAGGCAAANCGTGGGAACCGATGCGCTCCAAGATCAGGCTCACCTCTCCCCCCACACTGTTAGCTCCTCGAGGCAAAGGTCTAGGGCTGACCTCTGCTGTGGAGTTTTGGCTGCCTGGCACCCCTCTCCTGGCTTTGAGGGAATCTCCTGTGAGTCTCGGAAGGAAGCTGAGCCCCCTCCCTCGCTACGGAGGTGTCCCTTTGCGAGGTAGTCCTCTCTTGCCCTTTCTGGGAGCTCAGGTGGGGATGTATCATTGGGCTCAGGACTTTGAGTCCAGAGAGAATGGCCCAGGGATCGGGGGCCGCTGCAGGGTCTGTTCAGGGGGGCTGAGCCTGCAGTGGCGTCTGCCCTGGTCTTCTGTCTGCAGTGCCACCTCAGCTGGAGCCCCCGCCGCTGAGCCTCCTTGGAGTCCTGGGGTGGGGTGGGGGTCTCTGAGCCTCATTTTAAAAAATGCATTAAAATGTAGTTGATTTACAATGTTGTGTTAATTTCTGATGAACTGATTCAGTTATACNCAGTGGCGTCTGCCCTGGTCTTCTGTCTGCAGTGCCACCTCAGCTGGAGCCCCCGCCGCTGAGCCTCCTTGGAGTCCTGGGGTGGGGTGGGGGTCTCTGAGCCTCATTTTAAAAAATGCATTAAAATGTAGTTGATTTACAATGTTGTGTTAATTTCTGATGAACTGATTCAGTTATACACATACACGCGTCCTTTCTCATATTGTTTTCCATTTTGCTTTATCACGGGATATTAAATATAGTTTCCTATGCTATACAGAAGGATATTGTTGTTTTTCCATTCCCTATATAATAGCTTACATCTACTAATCCCAAACTCCTCATCCATCCCTCCCCCCATCCCTTGGGAACCACAAGTCTGCTCTCTATGTCTGTGAGTCTGCTTCTACTTTGTAGATAAGCTCATTTGTGTCATATTTCTGAGAAGGCAATGGTGCCCCACTCTAGTACTCTCGCCTGGAGAATCCCAGGGACGGGGGAGCTTGGTGGGCTTCAGTCCATGGGGTCGCACAGATTTGGACACGACTGAGCGCCTTCACTTTCACTTTCCACTTTCATGCATTGGAGAAAGCAATGGCACCCCACTCCAGTGTTCTTGCCTGGAGAATCTCAGGGATGGTGGAGCCTGGTGGGTTGCCGTCTATGGGGTTGCACAGATTTGGACACAACTGAAGCGACTTAGCAGCAGCAGCAGCAGTGTCATATTTTAGATTCAACATATAAGTGATATCATGTGGTACTTATCTTACTTCGACTTAATATGAGAATCTCTAGGTCCATGTGTGTTGCTGCAAATGGCGTTATTTCATTATTTTTATGGCCAATATCCCATTATACACACGTATATGAAGAAAAGATGTTACATATAGACATACACACACATTGTAAAGCAACTGCACTCCAATAAAAAATAAGTGAAAAAGTAAAAAGAAACCCCAAACCAAAAAATGAACAGAAAACACATTATTAACTTGGTAATAATAATGGTAAATGCTACCAAGGGCTCACTACACATCTGACAGTTCAGCTCCCCGTTCAACCCCTGTAACAGCCTTTGAGATGGGCATTACTACTTTTGCTGTTTTGGTGATGAAATGACGCTAGGCTTTGGAGAGGTTAAGAATCAGACTGCTTGCTTCCAGGGTCCTAGCGCTCAGACACTCTGCTCTCCTGCCTTCTGAATTGTGATTCCGTGGGCTACTGACAGGTTGAGCAGACGCTGGGGACAGACGCCGACCTCAGAGAACGAGGGGGGTGGTGGGAGCACAGGGAGGAGTCTGGAGGGCACAGCGGGGCTGTGGGGAGGCTGAGAGGGGCAGAGGAGCCCAAGGGCCTCGGAGGTGGAGGCTACCCCAGGGGGGTCTAGAGTGTGGGCTGAGGAAAACTCATCTGACTCTCTCAGCTGCTAGCTCCCGCATGCCTCCCGTGTCCCAGGCACTGCTCTAGGTAGCGGATGCAGCGGGGAGTAAGATGGACCAGGTTTCTGTCCTTTTGAAATTTATTTTCCAGTGGAGGGAGACAGACCCTAAACCTAAGCACAGCTATCGTATAACTTCGGATAGTGATCAACTGTCAAACCCAGATCTCCCTTAAGGGGGTGTTTAGAGGGCGCGTGGATGACGCAGTGCACAGATGAAGACGTCACCTTCCGGCGCTCCCTGTGGCTCTGTGCAGTGTGAGCGTCAGGAGATCACTGCCCAGAGGTAGACCGGCTGAGGTAGGCCAAGAGCTAGGCCCAGAGGTGGGCCAAGCATTTTGGGTATGAATTCTCAGGCAGGACCCTGGGTGCCGTGGGGAGGGGGGAAGCAGGTGTGCAGCTGGACAAGAACAGAGCAAATATAGAGCAGAGGACAACAAGGGAAGCTGAGTGAGGACTGTGAAGTCAGAGAGGGGTGGGAGTCGGGTCAGGTGTGAGCGATTGTAGTTCAGGCTAGACCCCTAGTCAGAGAATACTCTGAGGAACACTTCTTGGAGAAGGTCTGGGCCAGGGAGCTTAGTGCCAGGGATCAGACTGATGCCAGCTGAGAATAGGATCGCACAGGGTAGCCTGTGGAGGAAGGGTTTTGAGGCAGCACCTCGCTCCAGTGGAAAGGAGAGGCCTGCCTGGCTCATCATGTCTGTCAGTCACAGAGTGGGAGGGGAGTGGCCCTGGGCACCGGTGCCTTGGGGGTGCTGGTGGGAGCCGTCCACCTTGGTGGGGTGCTGGGAGCCACCACGGGAGATCCCACCCATGACAAGATCATGTGGAAGAGAACTGTTAAGCAAGGCTTCAGAACTCAACGGGCTCCCTTGGCTTTCTCGAGCATCTCCCCCAAAACTAGAATCGGTTTTACTGTTTCATGACTTTCACCAGCTCCTCTGATATTAACAGGGGGCGAACCCCTGACCACCTTTCTCTGGAGAAAAATCAACTTAGGGATATAGCTAATAAATCTCTTGGACATGAGAGGAATATTTCAAATCAAACCCCCTCTGTTAACATTTTAGCTTGCTTGGCAGGTATATCCAGACTCTTGCAGCTACGTATATGAGTATTTACAGCCTCCCAACTGTGAGAGGCATGGAAAGCCTAAAACAGAGCCTTTGAAAGAGTTAAAAGTTATTAGAGTAGTGCTGGTGTAAGATTTCATTATTGGGCCAGTGATCCAACCAGTCCATTCTGAAGGAGATCAGTCCTGGGATTTCTTTGGAAGGAATGATGCTAAAGCTGAAGCTCCAGTACTTTGTCCACCTCATGGGAAGAGTTGACTCATTGGAAAAGACTCTGATGCTGGAAGGGATTGGAGGCAGGAGGAGGAGACAACTGAGGATGAGATGGCTGGATGGCATCACAGACTCGATGGGTGTGAGTCTGAGTGAACTCCGGGAGTTGGTGGTGGACAGGGAGGCCTGGCGTGCTGCGATTCATGGGGTCGCAAAGAGTAGGACACCGCTGAGCAACTGAACTGAACTGAACTGAACTTGTTGCTAAGTTCCCATGTCTCTTATTCACTGTGCACCTGGGAGTGCATTAGTTAACATAGTTAGAATGTAACAATACAAAATAGTAGCCTTGAAATTAACCACATCAGACTTTTGAGCTAATTGGTTCTTTTTTGTAACTCACTGCACCTTTGCTCCTGAGAAATGTAACTTGTTTAATACTTTCTGAGGCTGATGTAGATTAAAAATACAGAGAAAAAATATTTCAAGGGAAAATAAGTTTTCTGGTTGAGCAGCCTTTATCAAAAGAGGGTCATAAAATGTCCACAGGCCTCCAAGGCCAGAGATAATGTACACAACATTGTCTATGGGAAAGGTTTGCAGAAAAAATCCTGGTTTTGACAAAACAGATGTAATGTTTGGGCTGACTCTGTATGACTCTGCATCTTTCATTTCCCTCTGTGTATAAGTAAAGGTATAAAAGACTCTTTTGAAAATAAAAACAATGGGCCTCGCTTACCAAAACAGCTTGGTCTCCCTGTGTCAATCATTTTCTCCCCTTACTCTCTTTTTCAGGCTTGTTCCCATCTGGAATACAGAGGTCTGCCGTGTCTACTTATTTGCCTGGGTTTCTAAGACCTGAACAGGAAGGCGCCCTGCGCCTTCACTCCCTCGGGAGACAGGGAGGGCACCTGTGGCCTTACGTAGACGGTGCAGGTCTCTTGTCTTGAGACTTTATTGATTATCTGTATAAACCAAGGAACATCAGCCTCTTTTTTTCTCTCCTCTATTTTCTTATCTACAGCATTCTTTCCTTATCTATATCTCTCTAAATCAATTGCCATCTCCGTTTTTCCTTCAGGTTCCCCTGGATCCTGAGGGGGCTGGACCCCGGCAGCTCATCAATAACATTCTCTAGAATTGCCACTGTGTGGCAAAAATGAAAAGCAGGCTGAGTTCTAGCCAGTTTTATTATTTTAGTACTTGCTACAGACAAGGCCCCCCTTTATTGCCCACCTTTGGGATGGACCACATGTGAAAAGCAAAAGTCGCTCAGTTGTGTCGGACTCTTTGCGACCCCATGGATTATATAGTCCATGGGATTCTCCAGGCCAGAATACTGGAGTGGGTAGCCATTCCCTTCTCCAGGGAATCTTCCCAACCCAGGGATTGCGCCCAGGTCTCCCGCATTGCAGGCGGATTCTTTACCAGCTGAGCCACCAGGGAAGCCCCCCCTCCCTTGGCGTACCCCTATGTAGGGGCCAGTGGTGAGACCAAAGCAGACAGAGTGCTGGTTTCTAGCATCTGTTACAAACCTCAAGTGGCAGGATGCTCGCCCTGTATTTTCCAAAGACTTGAATCAGGAGGGAGTGTCCTGGGTTAAAGTTTGCTGACTTAAAAATATATACACATCCTAAAAGTTGAGAGCTATGTTTTAAATTTTGTTTATTTATTTAGGCTGCCCCGGGTCTTCATTGTGACACACGGGCCCTGTTGCCCCTCAGTGCACGGGACTCTAGTTCCCCAACCAGGGCTGGAACCCACGTCCCCAGCACTGCAAGGCAGATTTCTAATCCCTGGACCAACAGGTAAGTCCCTGGGAGTTACGTTTTATTTGTCAGAAATTTTTATGACTTCAAGCCCAGGAGCATCACCTCAAATAATTCTGAGAGAACTATTCTGAGGAGGCAAAGGGGGAAGTCAGGATATACAGGAGTTTTGTAACAAAGGGCAGATCGTCTGATCATCAGAAGATATTGTTAATTGAAACCAGATATCTTAAGGAATCTAGTGCTTTTCTATGTAAGAGAAGGTGCAAGAGTCTGGGCTCACGGAAATTATTTCTTTGATATGCATGTCAGCTATCTGGGACCCGTATCCTGTATTTTCATATCTTGAGTGTCCTCAGGGTTTACCATGGGGAGTGGCTGCAGTCTGATGGCTGTTAGAAGTCAGGGATTCTTCTCCTTCCTGAGTTTCCTCAGGGCTCACCAGCTCCTGTTGGAGGGCTACAGTTGCTGATGACTGGGACATCCTTTGTTTAACGATACGGCAGGCAATATCCCATTTCTCAAGGTGGACAAACCCCATGACTTTCAGAGCTTGTCCTCATCTGTGCCACAGAAGGCTGGCTGCCCCCTCATTTATGTGTCTGCACCGGGCACTCTGGCATCGAGTGAGCAGCCCACCGTGGGTCTTCTTTGCACAAGAGCCTGGGCGTCATTGAAGAAAAGGTGAGGGGTACTGGGGGACTGATTACATGGCTCCTGGACAGTAATAGTAAGGTCATATCCCCCAGAAAGAGAAGAAATACTATCCCAACCTTTTGGAGGGGAAAGTTGTGGGTGGAGATGGAAGGCAGAGGTGGCAGCGGGAGGAATCAAAGGACCTGGGCTCTCTCTGGGCAGGGTCAGGATTGTTGAGGATGGTGGGACTTGAAATATCCTCACGGGGTGCAGATCCTTTGGGGTTGGCTGCAGGGGGGCTGTGACCCTTGATGAGAGATCAGACTCTTAGAGCTGAAGAGGGGCCTATGGACCACAACTCTCGTATGCATAGAATATGGGGATGGTTTAGCCTAGGGGACAAGGGGTCATGTCTACAAAATGAGAGCGATGCTCCCTGCTTTACTGACTGTCACAGTGGCTGTCAGTGCCCACTCCGCTCGTGTCCTCTGGACCCTGACTATTCCCCCACACACCGTTATGTCAGCTTGTGTTTCTCTGCCTGAGGACTTTCTCTGCTTGCAGGACCATGCTCAGCACCCTCACGGGGCAGTCTGAAGGCTTGGAGAGCTAAGGGACCAGGAGCAGCACCTTAGCTCTCAGCCAGAGCGGGGAGGAAGTGGTGGGTAAGTACTGCAGCTCCCTTGTGTCTCTGGGCACGATTCCGTCCTGCGTGTGTCCCAGAGTCTCCAACAGGACTGAGCCCCGACTGCCCATAGCAGTCCCAGCTTCTCTAGTCACTCTGAGTTCGTTTCCTTCTTCCCTCCCTTGTAGGAGCTTCCTGGGATCAACTCCGGAATAAATGACTGCATTCAAATCCTTGCCGCAGGTTCTGCTTTGGGGGATATAGAAACTAAGACACTAATAGCTTCCTGATAAAAATGGCAGGTTGATAGCAGCTTCCACTGTAGCCCTGAGAAAGTAATGCAGTGAACTTGTTAAGTGTCTTGTGAGCTAAAGGCCCCTGTGAATAGAAAGGGCTGTAGGACTGTCTGGAGTGTGATCAGAAGGACATGAACTTTCAGGTCTGGCAAGTGTAGATTCAGATCCTAAACGTGCACCAGTCACCCTGTGGCCTTGGGTGTGTCGCCCTGAACCTCAGTCTCCTCCTCTGAGAAAGGTGATGGGCAGCAGTCCTTACTTTTCACGTTCTCTGAGGACTGAAAACGGTGATGCTGGTAATAGGCCTGGCACAGAGGCTGGCCGAGAAGCAGGCACCGGGGGACGGGCACTTGTACCCACAAAGGTCAGGGCACTATGTGTCTGACGTCAGTGATGGTGCGTGTAGCCTGGCAGCCCCTGAGGTCTTCTCTTTTCAGTAAAGGTAGATTTGAGGTTGGGAGCTTTATCCCTGGAGCGGCCAGGGCCTTGCTGTTCCCCTTCTGACTCTGAACTTGGCCTTTTGGCCGAAATGGTCTCCCAGGTAGGCCTGGCCCTGGCCCTACTCCTGTCTCCACTGCCCCAGCTGGCACCCTGGCAGCCAGGCCCGTCTGTGCTTATCAGCTCCTGTGTTGACTCAGGATGGGTACGAGCCTCCTGCCCACCCCCCCTTGGAAAACAAGAAAACATGTTTTGCCGGTGGCAGGGTGGAGTGGGGTGGCCTCTCTGGCTCCAGGCCGGGCCCCCAGCAAGGCAGCCAGGGGGCAGGCAGCCTGTTGTTATTGGAGTGGAGAGCTGGCTCCCTAGCGCCTATTTCCTCCAGCTGTCCAAGCATGGCAGGCTGGCGGGCTGGGGAGGAAGCCCCCGGTCTGCAGGCCGCAGCTGAACCCTCTGTCACAACATGGGAACAATGGCCTGGAGGGGCTGGAGGGTGCGCACCAGAGCAGCCCCGTCTGTCCCAGGCTCCCACCAGCGACAGGGACAGGTTGCTGCGAGGCCTGCTTCCCCTGCCCTGTCTTGTTTTCCACCTTGCTGGGCACATTGTCGTCCACCACAGAGCCAAGGAAAACAGTGGCCTCAGGAAATGTCTCTGGGCTGTTGCTGGGGTTCTANGGGGCAGGAGGAGAAGGAGACAGAGGATGAGATGGCTGGATGGCATCACCAACTCAGTGGATGTGAGTTTGGGTGAACTCCGGGAGTTGGTGATGGACAGGGAGGCCTGGCGTGCTGCGATTCATGGGGTCGCAAAGAGTCGGACACGACTGAGCAACTGAACTGAAATATCAAATACTGAAAGGTGTTAAAAAGGAATATTAAGAAGTCACTAATAATAGATACAAATATGAACAGATATTTGTGAGACACCAAATGTGCCCCATAAAGGCATTGTGCTGGTTCTGGCCGTTTCCTGGTAAATAATGGATAATCCCTGATCTCCAGGTGCTCACAGAAGTAGGAAAGAAAACATGCTTAAGTAAATTACTGTTTAGAATCATGCATATGATAAGAGGATCTGTGAAAGATAAAGTGACAGATGACCACAGGAAAGAGGGTTATCTCTTAAGAAATCAGGGGATCCTTCTGGTCAAAGGTCAAGTCAGCAGTCTTTTGAAGAGCAGCCCTGGAGATGATAGGAACATACAAGTGAGAAGCAGAAATGAGGGATACTCACATGCCAAGCAGCATAGTGTACTCAGGGACAACCCTCGTAGGCTGGCGAAGCTGCAACACTAAATGTAGCTGAATAGAAGTGATTGCAAAGAAGGCTAGCATGGTGGGAAGGAGCAGGGGATAAAAGGGCTTTGCTAAGAAACTTCATCTGGAGAGCAATGGGACATCAGTCAAGGATTTTATGCCAATGAGAGAGAGATGAGGAGATGAGCATTTTAGAATTCATCTGGTGCAAAATAAGACATGAAGTAGAGGATAGGGGAATCTATAAATAAAAAGAAACCAGATTTCTAGTGGCAGAGGAAGTAGAGAGTAGAGAGAAAGAGCGAGAAAGACATTTTAGAGGCAGAGCACTCAGAAAGGGAGACAGAGACTGAAAGAAGAGAGAGAAAAGGAAAGGGGGGTGGGAAGGTGTGCAAACAAGAAAGGAGATTGGAAATGATAATGCAATTAAAGAAATAATTTGCCCCAAATTTTGAAATCTGGATACAGTAGGCAGAATAATGTCTCCCCTGCCCTACTCTGAGATTCCATCTTAATCTCTGGAACCTGCAAATATGTTCCTTTGTTTGGCAAAAAGGACTTTGTTAATGTGATTAAGTTAACCATTTTTTTTAAAAAAGGGTGGGATATTCCTGGATTATCCAGGTGGAACGACTATAATCACAATGTATTCGTTTTAAAGTTTTTTCTGATAGTTCCAACATCTGGGTCTGGTTCTGTTGCCTTCTTACTGTCTTAACCATGTTTTCATGTTTTAATTTTCTTGCTCTTTTGTGTATCATTTTTTAAAATCGAGTTCCAAACACTGTGTAAAAAGAATAGGAGAGAATCAGATAAATAGCATCCATGGTCAAAATGTGTTCATTTCTTCTTTTACCAGGGTGTTAATGTAGACCCAATTCAATGTAGTGAGCTGTTTGCCTGGATTTTGTGGCATGGGCTTTGTATTTTTCCTGTAGCAGACACATGCTGTTGTATTTAGTTAGAAGCTGAGGTGCCAGAAAGTTTTCCTGCTCCATATACAGTTCTCAAGGGGACCTGCACACCTGTGCCACCCGTTTCTCCCCTCGCTCTTGCCCCTCCCAAAACACTGATTGTTGCTTGTTATTCAAGTAACAAGTGTCCGATTCTGTGGGGGAAGAGGTGGTTCTGCCTTGTCCTCTATCCTCAGGACTGTGTACCAGAGACGAAAGGGTGGGGTTGCTTCCATGTTATAGCTCCTCTTCCAGTGGATGATAAAGCCATTTTTAGTCCATTTGGGCTGCTGTATAACAAAATACTATAAACTGGATGGCTTACAAAAAATAGATATCTGTTTCTCACAGTTCTCNGTGGTTCTGCCTTGTCCTCTATCCTCAGGACTGTGTACCAGAGACGAAAGGGTGGGGTTGCTTCCATGTTATAGCTCCTCTTCCAGTGGATGATAAAGCCATTTTTAGTCCATTTGGGCTGCTGTATAACAAAATACTATAAACTGGATGGCTTACAAAAAATAGATATCTGTTTCTCACAGTTCTCGAGGCTGGGAAGTCCAAGATCAAGGTGCCTGCAGATTTAGGGTCTTGTCAAGAAATGATTTCTGTTTCATAAATGGCTGTTTCAAAAAATGTCATTTTGTGTGTCCTCAAAAGGGGGAAGGGCAAGTGAGCCCTCTGGAGTCCCTGATATCAGGGCACTAGTTCTATTTATGAGGGATCCACCCGAATAATCTACTCATATCCCAATTACATCGAGGATTAGAATTTCAATGCATAAATTTGGGTAGGGGGTGAGGGACACAAACATTCAGTCTCTAGCATCTTCCAAAACAGCTTAGGCTCTAGAAGGGCAGGCAGATTTCCTTCCTCTTGTCTCTGGCAGCCCAACTGTGTCTTCTATCTCTGGTGAATTTGGGAAGTATAAATTTCCTGGCCCTCCCCAGTGTCCTTAGATATTTCTTTTATATCCATGCAAGACACCGGAGAATGAGATTACTTCCTGCTTCTCTCCATCATCAGATGAATTTTCTCAAGATCTCTGCAGGATGGTAGGGGAGGAGTCAGGTGTTCTATCCTCTTTATACTCAGCAGCAGCTGATATTTTCCTGGAACAGGGAACCAAGAGATTTTCCTGTTCCTGCCCCTACTGGGTTTTTAAGTAGTATGTAGCACTTTACATGGTACTGGTTTGAACTGGTCTGAACCCTGTCAGTTGGTCCCATCTAGCTCTAAAGGGGAGACCTGAAAATGTAGTTTTCTGTGTACACAGTTGGAGAAGGCAACAGCAACTCACTCCAGTACTCTTGCCTGGAAAATCCCATGGACGGAGGAGCCTGGTAGGCTGCAGTCCATGGGGTGAGAAGAGTCAGACATGACTGAGTGACTTCACTTTCATGCATTGGAGAAGGAAATGGCAACCCACTCCAGTGTTCTTGCTTGGAGAATCCCAGGGACGGGGGAGCCTGGTGGGCTGCCGTCTATGGGATCGCACAGAGTCGGACACAACTGAAGTGACTCAGCAGAAGCAGTGTACACAGTAAGAAAATGAAGCAGTGTGTAAGCACATGGCATTGTCTCTGCTTTACCATGATAATGGGAAAGGGACTCAATTTAGGACTCCCTATAATTTCAATCAATCTCCCTAGCTTTGTAATCATGACTCTTGAGAAACCGAACTGTCTATGTCTCCAGCTTTAGTTTCCCCACCTTCCACACATGTGCGGAGGTGCAGGCCAACTATTCCACTCTTCTTACGTGCTGTGCTCTCTCTCAAGCATTCTCCTTGCATGTGCTTTTCCCTTTTTTTTCACTGAGGTCCCCTTTTTACATTGTTAACTCCAGGGGATTCTCTATGGACTTTCTTCTGTCACTGTAGAAATCCTACATTTTTCTATTATAGCAGTTATCAGTCTGTATTACGACTGATTATAAATTCTTTGAATATAGGACAGAAAAGTGCAAAGATATGAGGACGGATAGCAGATTTCACTTTCACTCATGATGCTATGGTTGTTCCAGTGATCGGGAAGCAGTCTGAATACTCAACACTGACTACAGTGTTTACTCAGTTCCTGTGTTTCTGCTGTCCCCTCTGTCTCCTTTAGCATACGTGCATGCTAAGTCGCTTCAGTCGTGTCCAACTCTTTGCGACCCTATGGACTGTAGCTCACCAGGCTCCTTTGTCCATGGGATTCTCCAGGCAAGAAGACCAGAGTAGGTTGCTGTGCCCTCCTCCAGGGGATCTTCCTGATCCAAGAATCGAATCCATGTTTCTTACATCTCCAGCACTGGCAGGTGGGTTCTTTGCCACTAGTGCCACTTGGGAAGCTCTCTTTTGTATACACTGCTACTCATTAAGTGGTTTTAAGAAATATAACTCAAACTATTTAAAAAGAAATATTTTACTAACATATAATAGCTAACACATTGATAATTTTTATTCTAAGTATTTTGATATATCAATTCATTTAAATTTCAAAACAATCCTATGACTGTGGTATTATTATAATCCCTATTTAATAAATGAAAGAAAGAGATGCTAACAAGCAAACAAGATGAGGAAGCTCCTTCTCTTGTCCTCTTGGCTTCTGGTTTCTCTCTAGTTTTCTCTGTTGGAAGAAACCACCAGGAAGCCAACTGGCAAAGAAGAAATGTAGCTTGCAGACAAAATGAAAAGAGGTTGGATTTACTAATCCAAAATCTCAGAGAAAGGACCTTGCAAAACTGGGGCTCAAAGTACTGAGCAGAAAGTATTACCCGTCTGGAGCTGGTAGCAATCCTGTCATCACAAAGCAGACTACAGAAGGGTACATTTGAAGCTGAGAAACAATAGTTTAATAACTAACACAGTGACTTATGTGTGCAGAGCCTACTAGAATGCGCTTCTGAATTTAGGGGTGCTATTATGATTCTCACAAAGAGTTGGTATTATCTGCAACAGGTACCTGAGTTGTTTGTCTGCAACTCTTCTGAGAAATTTAAAGTCTTAATTTTGTTCCTTAAAACAACTAATGAGTTTTATTTTACTAATTTATCAAAGCTTTTCCTGGATAGCTTCTCTGACTCCTATAAGGTAGCTGTTTTTACCTGTTAAATCACAGACAGGACAAACTCCACAAATGAAATATGGTGCGGGTGTAAAGCAGACTCATTGATGAAACTTATAGGCAGAAAGCTAACAAAACTCATGTAGTCTCCCTAAGTCTCACTGTCTAACAGAGAGTTGTTCTTGGCCTGGTGGGGCTGGATGTACAACGGGGGGACAGGCTATTGTACCTTCCTTACACACATGCAGCTCTCTCTGCATCTTTGTGGAGAAGTTAAGGAGAAGGCAAGAAGGATCACCAGACTGACAGCCTAATAATGATGTCTCTGTCAATCAAAGTCCAGTCGGGCAATAGAAACTATACCAGTTATTTGAGCAGAGGGATCTAGTGCAAAGAATTACTAACTTGGTATAAACTTGTTAACTATGTAATCTGTAGGTTAAAGGGAACTCTAAGTAGTCACTGGCTCGCTTCTACTGGATTATTTGCTAAAGGGGAAAAGAGGATTGGTTGAAATCATCACAACTTAGAAAAGGAGGTCTAACCATTGGAATTTAGACTACAGCGCAGGATCCCCAAAGCCTGGGACCCAGACCTCTGAGGAGGAGGTGTCATACTGGTGGTAGTGCTGTCTCACGGTGGGGGAGGGGATATCACGATGAATCTGGCTTTGTAAGTGTTTGACAATCTATAAACCACGGAAAGAATCTTCTTATGGAAAGAATAACCACTGCCAGAATGAGAAGTCCTGGTACTATTGCTAGGATGGTGCTCAGAGAAACAGGAAGCATAAAGAAAACAAACGGAGAGAGATCTCTTCCTCCTGTTTTATCATAGAAGAAGTCCTCTAGTGTCTTCTGTTGCAGAGCCTAATAGCCTTCACTATGGACATGAGATACAGAAATGTGCTTTGCAGAGTCCCAGCACTGGCATCACAAAGCCAAGTGTAGAATAGTGAGTTTAGCACTAAGACAAAACAGCTTGATAAGGGGCACAAATGGAAATCAGACGGTATTGGACTCTGTTTGGACGAAAGGGCTTGCTAAAGAGAGGACCTTTCTAATTCTTGTTGTAATTCAGTGACTTGATGAGTTTTCCCACAAGCTTCAGTTTCAGCTGAACACTGATCAATCCTTCCTGATGAGCCAGCTAGTCTGGAGGATGGCAGACAGGCATCATTCATAGATAGAGGGGTCCATCTCCTTAATGCTTTTGTAAATTTTGAAAATCTCAAGAGTGGGATGGTAAAAAATGTACTCTCTAAAATGCCAATGAGTGTTCCTAGGCGAGAGGAAGCTTATCCTGAGATGCAGAAATTGTAAGACCTGGGTAACTCTTTGGCACACAGTGGTCTTGGTGGGTGGGATAATTGTGCATCCGAATTGTCTTTGGACACAGGGTCGAGAGATCTCTCCGGTAAAGGGGTCTTTAAGAAACAAAGATAGCTCAAAAATTTTTTTAAGTAATTCATATGATTAAAGTAGTCTACTGAAAAGATTTATCTAGCAGTGACCTATTAGATGAAAAGGAGGAGTGAGAATACGGAGACAGGGAGCCCAGTTAGACACCGAAGCCGATGATCTGACCCGTGGTTATGATTGGGGAGCTAGGAAGACAGAAACATAAACACCATGCAAGAGGAAAAGGAGAACCAAGTAAAATTATAGCACATGAAACTTATCACATCATTTTATAGCCTGTTGTTAACATGTCCATCTTCTTTGCTAGATTCTGAGCAACAGGTTTACAAAAACATTTCTCTCTAATCACTGTTATGGGATAAGGAGGGAGAGAAACACTAATGGAATAGTTGTAACATTGTCAAAAACCAAGAGCAAGACTTGTCTGCGAGCAGCTTAGTGAGGAGAGTNGCTTACAAAAAATAGATATCTGTTTCTCACAGTTCTCGAGGCTGGGAAGTCCAAGATCAAGGTGCCTGCAGATTTAGGGTCTTGTCAAGAAATGATTTCTGTTTCATAAATGGCTGTTTCAAAAAATGTCATTTTGTGTGTCCTCAAAAGGGGGAAGGGCAAGTGAGCCCTCTGGAGTCCCTGATATCAGGGCACTAGTTCTATTTATGAGGGATCCACCCGAATAATCTACTCATATCCCAATTACATCGAGGATTAGAATTTCAATGCATAAATTTGGGTAGGGGGTGAGGGACACAAACATTCAGTCTCTAGCATCTTCCAAAACAGCTTAGGCTCTAGAAGGGCAGGCAGATTTCCTTCCTCTTGTCTCTGGCAGCCCAACTGTGTCTTCTATCTCTGGTGAATTTGGGAAGTATAAATTTCCTGGCCCTCCCCAGTGTCCTTAGATATTTCTTTTATATCCATGCAAGACACCGGAGAATGAGATTACTTCCTGCTTCTCTCCATCATCAGATGAATTTTCTCAAGATCTCTGCAGGATGGTAGGGGAGGAGTCAGGTGTTCTATCCTCTTTATACTCAGCAGCAGCTGATATTTTCCTGGAACAGGGAACCAAGAGATTTTCCTGTTCCTGCCCCTACTGGGTTTTTAAGTAGTATGTAGCACTTTACATGGTACTGGTTTGAACTGGTCTGAACCCTGTCAGTTGGTCCCATCTAGCTCTAAAGGGGAGACCTGAAAATGTAGTTTTCTGTGTACACAGTTGGAGAAGGCAACAGCAACTCACTCCAGTACTCTTGCCTGGAAAATCCCATGGACGGAGGAGCCTGGTAGGCTGCAGTCCATGGGGTGAGAAGAGTCAGACATGACTGAGTGACTTCACTTTCATGCATTGGAGAAGGAAATGGCAACCCACTCCAGTGTTCTTGCTTGGAGAATCCCAGGGACGGGGGAGCCTGGTGGGCTGCCGTCTATGGGATCGCACAGAGTCGGACACAACTGAAGTGACTCAGCAGAAGCAGTGTACACAGTAAGAAAATGAAGCAGTGTGTAAGCACATGGCATTGTCTCTGCTTTACCATGATAATGGGAAAGGGACTCAATTTAGGACTCCCTATAATTTCAATCAATCTCCCTAGCTTTGTAATCATGACTCTTGAGAAACCGAACTGTCTATGTCTCCAGCTTTAGTTTCCCCACCTTCCACACATGTGCGGAGGTGCAGGCCAACTATTCCACTCTTCTTACGTGCTGTGCTCTCTCTCAAGCATTCTCCTTGCATGTGCTTTTCCCTTTTTTTTCACTGAGGTCCCCTTTTTACATTGTTAACTCCAGGGGATTCTCTATGGACTTTCTTCTGTCACTGTAGAAATCCTACATTTTTCTATTATAGCAGTTATCAGTCTGTATTACGACTGATTATAAATTCTTTGAATATAGGACAGAAAAGTGCAAAGATATGAGGACGGATAGCAGATTTCACTTTCACTCATGATGCTATGGTTGTTCCAGTGATCGGGAAGCAGTCTGAATACTCAACACTGACTACAGTGTTTACTCAGTTCCTGTGTTTCTGCTGTCCCCTCTGTCTCCTTTTGCATACGTGCATGCTAAGTCGCTTCAGTCGTGTCCAACTCTTTGCGACCCTATGGACTGTAGCTCACCAGGTTCCTTTGTCCATGGGATTCTCCAGGCAAGAATACCAGAGTAGGTTGCTGTGCCCTCCTCCAGGGGATCTTCCTGATCCAAGAATCGAATCCATGTTTCTTACATCTCCAGCACTGGCAGGTGGGTTCTTTGCCACTAGTGCCACTTGGGAAGCTCTCTTTTGTATACACTGCTACTCATTAAGTGGTTTTAAGAAATATAACTCAAACTATTTAAAAAGAAATATTTTACTAACATATAATAGCTAACACATTGATAATTTTTATTCTAAGTATTTTGATATATCAATTCATTTAAATTTCAAAACAATCCTATGACTGTGGTATTATTATAATCCCTATTTAATAAATGAAAGAAAGAGATGCTAACAAGCAAACAAGATGAGGAAGCTCCTTCTCTTGTCCTCTTGGCTTCTGGTTTCTCTCTAAGTTTTCTCTGTTGGAAGAAACCACCAGGAAGCCAACTGGCAAAGAAGAAATGTAGCTTGCAGACAAAATGAAAAGAGGTTGGATTTACTAATCCAAAATCTCAGAGAAAGGACCTTGCAAAACTGGGGCTCAAAGTACTGAGCAGAAAGTATTACCCTTCTGGAGCTGGTAGCAATCCTGTCATCACAAAGCAGACTACAGAAGGGTACATTTGAAGCTGAGAAACAATAGTTTAATAACTAACACAGTGACTTATGTGTGCAGAGCCTACTAGAATGCGCTTCTGAATTTAGGGGTGCTATTATGATTCTCACAAAGAGTTGGTATTATCTGCAACAGGTACCTGAGTTGTTTGTCTGCAACTCTTCTGAGAAATTTAAAGTCTTAATTTTGTTCCTTAAAACAACTAATGAGTTTTATTTTACTAATTTATCAAAGCTTTTCCTGGATAGCTTCTCTGACTCCTATAAGGTAGCTGTTTTTACCTGTTAAATCACAGACAGGACAAACTCCACAAATGAAATATGGTGCGGGTGTAAAGCAGACTCATTGATGAAACTTATAGGCAGAAAGCTAACAAAACTCATGTAGTCTCCCTAAGTCTCACTGTCTAACAGAGAGTTGTTCTTGGCCTGGTGGGGCTGGATGTACAACGGGGGGACAGGCTATTGTACCTTCCTTACACACATGCAGCTCTCTCTGCATCTTTGTGGAGAAATTAAGGAGAAGGCAAGAAGGATCACCAGACTGACAGCCTAATAATGATGTCTCTGTCAATCAAAGTCCAGTCGGGCAATAGAAACTATACCAGTTATTTGAGCAGAGGGATCTAGTGCAAAGAATTACTAACTTGGTATAAACTTGTTAACTATGTAATCTGTAGGTTAAAGGGAACTCTAAGTAGTCACTGGCTCGCTTCTACTGGATTATTTGCTAAAGGGGAAAAGAGGATTGGTTGAAATCATCACAACTTAGAAAAGGAGGTCTAACCATTGGAATTTAGACTACAGCGCAGGATCCCCAAAGCCTGGGACCCAGACCTCTGAGGAGGAGGTGTCATACTGGTGGTAGTGCTGTCTCACGGTGGGGGAGGGGATATCACGATGAATCTGGCTTTGTAAGTGTTTGACAATCTATAAACCACGGAAAGAATCTTCTTATGGAAAGAATAACCACTGCCAGAATGAGAAGTCCTGGTACTATTGCTAGGATGGTGCTCAGAGAAACAGGAAGCATAAAGAAAACAAACGGAGAGAGATCTCTTCCTCCTGTTTTATCATAGAAGAAGTCCTCTAGTGTCTTCTGTTGCAGAGCCTAATAGCCTTCACTATGGACATGAGATACAGAAATGTGCTTTGCAGAGTCCCAGCACTGGCATCACAAAGCCAAGTGTAGAATAGTGAGTTTAGCACTAAGACAAAACAGCTTGATAAGGGGCACAAATGGAAATCAGACGGTATTGGACTCTGTTTGGACGAAAGGGCTTGCTAAAGAGAGGACCTTTCTAATTCTTGTTGTAATTCAGTGACTTGATGAGTTTTCCCACAAGCTTCAGTTTCAGCTGAACACTGATCAATCCTTCCTGATGAGCCAGCTAGTCTGGAGGATGGCAGACAGGCATCATTCATAGATAGAGGGGTCCATCTCCTTAATGCTTTTGTAAATTTTGAAAATCTCAAGAGTGGGATGGTAAAAAATGTACTCTCTAAAATGCCAATGAGTGTTCCTAGGCGAGAGGAAGCTTATCCTGAGATGCAGAAATTGTAAGACCTGGGTAACTCTTTGGCACACAGTGGTCTTGGTGGGTGGGATAATTGTGCATCCGAATTGTCTTTGGACACAGGGTCGAGAGATCTCTCCGGTAAAGGGGTCTTTAAGAAACAAAGATAGCTCAAAAATTTTTTTAAGTAATTCATATGATTAAAGTAGTCTACTGAAAAGATTTATCTAGCAGTGACCTATTAGATGAAAAGGAGGAGTGAGAATACGGAGACAGGGAGCCCAGTTAGACACCGAAGCCGATGATCTGACCCGTGGTTATGATTGGGGAGCTAGGAAGACAGAAACATAAACACCATGCAAGAGGAAAAGGAGAACCAAGTAAAATTATAGCACATGAAACTTATCACATCATTTTATAGCCTGTTGTTAACATGTCCATCTTCTTTGCTAGATTCTGAGCAACAGGTTTACAAAAACATTTCTCTCTAATCACTGTTATGGGATAAGGAGGGAGAGAAACACTAATGGAATAGTTGTAACATTGTCAAAAACCAAGAGCAAGACTTGTCTGCGAGCAGCTTAGTGAGGAGAGTCCCTTTGCTGGAGATTTGGGGCAAGCTGCCAAAACTCACTTGTGTGAGTGGAGCTGGCAGCTGCTGGACAGTAACCTGAGCGGTACTGGCAGGCTCAGCCTAGAGAAGTCGGGAAAGTCATGAAGTCCAGAGTCATCAGCATGTCATGCAGTAATAGCTGAGTCTGTGAGGCCTTCAAATAGATGGAGGGGGCACACATTTCTTCTGTGCCTCTAGTGGTGGCCAAAGAGAAGGCATCTATAAACTCCACAGTCCTGTTCATGGAAGGGACCACCTCAGGGGTAGCACAATTACAGTGACAATGATGATGATAATGTACCACCTAAATGCTAAGTTCCTTCCATGAGCCAGGAGCTAAATATTACACATATGTACCTTATGTAATCCTTTGACTATAAAGTGAAAGTGAAGTCGCTCAGTCGTGTCCGACTCTTTGCAACCCCATGGACTGTAGCCTACCAGGCTCCTCCCTCCATGGGATTCTCCAGGCAAGATACTGGAGTGGGTTGCCATTTCCTTCTCCAGGGGATCTTCTTGACCCAGGGATCGAACCCAGGTCTCCTGCATTCCAGGCAGATGCTTTAACCTCTGAGCCACCAGGGAAGCCTATGTGACTATAAAGTATATATCATATTTCACTCTACAAATTATGGAAACTAGATTTATTAAATTGTTAGTCAAGATTATATGGAAATAAATGGAAGACCCAAGTTTGCTCTTTCAAAAGACTATGATGTGAACTCTTGTGTTTTGTAAAGAGGCTCTGGACCAAGCATGACTTTTATTACCACAATCACTCCTGTGTTTGCTCACCATTTGCTCCTAGGCTTCTGAGGGTTTTCTTTAATAGCTTGTAATGATGGACCAGGCTTAATTAAACCCAAATTTCTAAATATACTTGAAACTGTAGTGAAAAATAACATTTTATAACTTGTCAGAAAAATTACCATAGGTATTTTAGATCGAGTGTAATTAAACCCAAATTCCTAAATATATTTGGACCTGTAGTGAAAAATAATGTTCTGTAATTTGTCAGAGAATTTACTATAGGTATTTTAGAATCTAATAAATTATTAGATGAAATGAAAATAAGTTATCATTGTTTGGTTTTATAATGCAGACATGAGTTTCATAAAATTGTGAATTGCAAATACTTGAAAAGAATGACACTTGCATCTTATAGAGAAAAGAAATTGGACACAAGTAGGAAAATAGCTTTGGCCTCTTTCTTTTGACCTCATAATCAGCTGTGACCCTGGGGTAGCACTAAGCCTTCAAATATAAACTGATTTTCTCTGGTGTCTAATTGCAAGTTGTAGGCTTTCATTATGAATATGGCATTGAGCATGCCATTTCTTATCATTATCTGTCAAGAAGAAAAAGTAATGGGAGGATTAAGGAGGTCCTTAATGGATAGGCTTAACACTGATGACAATTTCCCTGCCTCGGATTTTCTATGTGCAACATTCCACATACTGCAAAGGTGTTGCCGTAAGACCCTGAAGAACAGACATGGGAAAAATTCTGAGTAGTGATACGGAACTTATCACTCAACATAATATGTAAGTGGCATTTAAAGCTCAGAACCAACAAATCACTTTAACCATCATATAAAAGATCAGAATGCCTTTGTTAATTGGATATTACATTCTTTCTCTCAAGTGGACCTCAGCTTACTTAAGAATTAATTATAGATATGATTCCCCTATAGCTTTGAAAACTTGGTGTAAGATGGTAAGAGAAGAATAAGAGAAGATGTTCGATGTAAGAGAAGAATAATGAGATAAACTGAGTTTCCCACTAATTTCCCTTTTTTACCCCTCTCTCTGTGTGTCTCTGCCCTCCCCCTCTTTTTTTTTTCTTTATCTTCTCAACCCTTGCTCCCTACAAGATTGTGTGACCTTGGACAAACTACTCACTCTTGGCTTTAATTTTCTCCTTACTAAAGCTGAGGCAGTTGGATTTGTGCTTTATTTCTATGATTTCAACCATTTGATGATTTCCTCTCTTCATTTACCAATCTGCAAAGCTGAAATTGGTTACCATTTAAAAAACAGTAGAGGAGCAAAAGAGAGAAAATAGAGTAAATATTGCTACTCTTTAGTTTAGAAAAGTATTTGTTATTTTAAGCAATATTTGCTTAAAATATAAAATATATAAATAAATATTATACTAATTATTAAAAAGCACAAAGGTATTTGCTTGTAATTTTTTTTAACATTAAGTGGCTTCTCTCCTTTAACCATCTGTTCCTCTTTTATACTATAATATTCTCTTGGAGGATATTAATTTTTGTCACTTTAAAATCCCATTCTGATTGCTCTATTAATTCTGTTTCTTCAGGTGTAAATTCAGATCAGTGGCTTTATTGCTTTGCTGTTCATGATGTTGGTGCTTCTTAAATATTTGTGATTTGTGATTCTTGATCATGAAATCAAATTTTCAACTGCTATTCCCCACTAGATTGTCCATGTTAACTTAAATCTGCTGGAGATTTCTGTAGGTGTTCTGTAGGTCTTTATTTGGTTAAGAAGCTCCTGTTTATTCTTTGGTTGCTAGAAATTTTATCTTGTTGATTTAGTGTACTGTTTTTAATTTCACTGACAATATTTTTTATTTTTACTTCTATTGATCGTCGTTTTTCCCAATCTTTCCTTCTTTCTAGCCTCTAGTATACTTCTATGAGTTTAATTTCTATTTCCTCATTTCTTTTGTCAATCATTTTAAAATTTAGCACTCAGCAAAATATTGCTTAACTTTCTCTGGCTGTGAGGACTATGTTTTCAAGGTCCATTTATATGAGTGCAGCTGCTCTCCTTGTGAGGTGTTTGCAGGACATAGGGCCCCAGCTATTCGCACTGGTTTAATGGCACGCTTCTATTTCAAGTGTTAATAGCTCATTCTTCAGTGCCCTGGGGCTGTGTCATGTCCAATAGCCTATTGTCCATTTATGGTATCAATTGCATATATATGGCTTTTAGTTTCGGCAGTAAAGAAATTACTGTATTAGCAGCATCTCACAGGGCTGGCTCATGTGCCCTTGCTGCAAAGGAATCTGGGAAAACAAGCACTGGGTAATTTCAACCTCTTTTGTAAAAGGTGGTTTCTTCTAGCAAGAAAGCAAGGTTGATACACAACTGAGAGTCTCTAGCAGGTAAGCATATGAAATATTCTGGAGATAAATTCATCAAAACAATGACACATAGTAGATTATGACTGATCTGAAATGTTTGTTCTACATTTTCCAAATTTTCAGGAATATGATCATGATATTTTCATAAATAATTCATTTAACTGAATAAAAATTATCTTGGTTGAGCTACACGTAATAGTTTATAAAAACTCAAATTCTTCTTTTTCCTTTCCAAAGATGATGAGGTCACCCTGGCTGTCTCCTTCACAAGAGGGACAGAAAAGCAATAATACATGCCCACCATCTATTTCTAGCAAGCTCAGAAACTGGGATATGGAAGGTACTTTAATAGAGATAGTAAGAATAGTAGTAATAACTGCTACTGCTACTTCTGCTACAACTGTTACTACTAGTGGCTAATATTTATTGAGTACTTGCTATATACAAGGAAATTTTCTAAGCACATCATTCATTTCATTGCTTTTAAAAATGAAATAATATAAATGCATTATTTGCCCATTTTACTGACCACGAAACTAAAGCTCAGATATCTATTGTCAAGGTACTGATTTGGCACCATAGCCAGCTCTGTCTGGTCATATCAGGGAACGTGTCCTGTGTGGACTAAACTCTGATGAGAGAACAAAAGTTTATCAGGCTAAGAACCAAGGCAGTGGATAAGTTAAGGGAACACTTAGTATAAAGATGCAGGAGGGATAAAAAGAAGAGAAGCTGTATTTCAGTCATTCTCAAGATCAGAGACAGGATAGAGAACAATGAAGTTGGAGAGGCAGATAGATGGCCAATCAGGGAAAGAAGATATTTTTTGCAATACTGAGTCTGAATGACATAAAGAGAAGGGATTAGAGGAGGAGATATTTAAAAGNGCAGGAGGGATAAAAAGAAGAGAAGCTGTATTTCAGTCATTCTCAAGATCAGAGACAGGATAGAGAACAATGAAGTTGGAGAGGCAGATAGATGGCCAATCAGGGAAAGAAGATATTTTTTGCAATACTGAGTCTGAATGACATAAAGAGAAGGGATTAGAGGAGGAGATATTTAAAAGATAAAGAGCAGAGAATTTGTGGATATAAGAAATAAGGAAGAGGGGGAGTCTGAGAAATTTTGGGTTTCTGCCTTGGGTCTGAGGAGGACTTACAAATAGCTGTGAAAAGACGAGCAGTGAAAAGCAAAGGAGAAAAGGAAAGATACACCCATTGAATGCAGAGTTCCAAAGAATAGCAAGGAGAGATAAGAATGCCTTCCTCAGTGAGCGATACAAAGAAATAGAAGAAAACAACAGAATGGGAAAGAGTAGAGATCACTTCAAGAAAATTAGAGATACTAAGGGAACATTTCATGCAGAGATGGTCACAATAAAGGACAGAAATGGTATGGACCTAACAGAAGCTGAAGACATTAAGAAGAGGTGGCAAGAATACACAGAAATACTATACAAAAGAGACCTTAATGATCCAGATAACCACGATGGTGTGATCACTCACCTAGAGCCAAACATCCTGGAGTGTGAAGTCAAGTGGGCCTCAGAAAGCATCACTATGAACAAAGCTAGTGGAGATGATGAAATTCCTGCTGAGCTATTTCAAATCCTAAAAGAGGAAGCTCGTGAAAGTGCTGCACTCAATATGCCAGAAAATTTGGAAAACTCAGCAGTGACCACAGGACTGGAAAAGGTCAGTTTTCATTCTAGTCCCAAAGAAAGGCAATGCCAAAGAATATTCAAACTACCGCACAATTTCACTCATTTCACGCACTAGCAAAGTAATGCTAAAAATTTGCCAAGTGAGGCGTCAACAATATGTGAACCGAGAACTTCCAGATGTTCAAGTTGGATTAGAAAAGGCAGAGGAACCAGAGATCAAATTGCCAACATCTGCTGGATCATTGAAAAACCAAGAGAGTGCCAGAAAAGCATCTATTGCTTCATTGACTACGCTAAAACCTTTGACTATGTGGATCACAACAAACCGTGGAAAATTCTTCAAGCGATGGGAATACCAGACCACCTTATCTGCATCCCAAGAAACCTGTATACAGGTCAAGAAGCAACAGTTAGAACCAGACATGGAAAAATGGTCTGGTTCCAAACTGGGGAATGAGTACGTTAAGGCTGTATATTGTCACCCTGATTATTTAACTTATATGCAGAGTACATCATGCAAAATGCCAGGATGGATAAAGCACAAACTGGAATCAAGATTGCCTGGAGAAGTATCAGTACTCTCAAATATGCAGATGACACCACCCTTATGGCAGAAAGCAAAGAGGAAGTAAAGAGCCTCTTGATGAAGGTGAAAGAAGAGAGTGAAAAGGCTGGCTTAAAACTCAGCATTCAAAAAATGAAGACCATGGCATCTGGCCCCATCATTTCATGGCAAATAGATGGGTAAACAATGGAAAGAGTGACAAAATTTATTTTCTTGGGCTTCAATATCACTGTAGATGGTGACTGCAGCCATGAAATTAAAAGATGCTTACTCCTTAGAAAAGCCATGACAAACTAGACAGCGTATTAGAAAGCAGAGACCTGGCAACAAAGGTCCATCTAGTCCAAGCTATGGTTTTTCCAGTAGTCATATACAGATGTGAGAGTTGGACTGTAAAGAAAGAAAGTTGGACCGTAAAGAAAACTGAACGCTGAAGAATAGATGCTTTTGAACTGTGGCATTGGAGAAGAGTCTTGAGAGTCCCTTGGCCTGCCAAGAGATCAAACCAGCCAATCCTAAAGGAAATCAGTCCTGAATATTCATTGGAAGGACTGATGTTGAAGCTGAAGCTCCAATACTTGGGTCACCTGATGTGAAGAACTGACTCATTTGAAAAGACCCTGATGCTGGGAAGGACAGAAGGCAGGAGGAGAAGGGGACAACAGAGGATGTGGTGGTTGGATGGCATCACCAACTCGATGGACATGAATTTGAGCAAGCTCCGAGAGTTGGTGATGGACAGGGAAGCCTGGTGTACTGCAGTCCGTGGGGTCAAGTAGTTGGGCACGACTGAGTGACTGAACTGATTGTAAATCAAGTATACTTTAATAAAAATATAATTCCTTGCTATTTTAAAATAAAAGTCATTCCTTTTATCACTTTGAGCATCTTAAATGTAGATATTTAAAATCTTCAGTGGAACACTCCATTTGTTTAAAGTGATCGTAACAGGTGTTGATTTTCAGACATGAGTTTGAGCAAGCTCCCGTGATGGTGAAGGACAGGGAAGCCTGGTGTGCTGCAGTTCATGGGGTCACAAAGTGTCGGACACTACTAAGCAGCTGAACAGCTGTCTTGGGTAAGTGGGTGGATCGTTCATAAAGGCTCTATGCTTAACGAATGAAGCATATTTAAAGAAAAATGGTCTAATCTCTATTTAGAATGATGTAAATCAACTACCCAATGAAACATTTCAAATCTCACGATTTCTTTAGAAGTTAGAAATCCTAAGCACAAGAAGAAGGTATACATTTTCCCGTGTGACATAAAATCACACGCATTTCAAATTTAGACATCTGACAAAAAAATGTTATTGTGTCTGTGGCAAGATTAGTTTTTTTTCTGTCAGAACTGACCTAGTGCTATAGTTACTTTAAACCCTAGAAATAAAAAAGTGCTATGGTTGCCAAATACGAGGTGCCATCTAGTGGCCATTGAGAGTTAACACAAATGTTTAGAAGAATTCCAAAGTATTCTGATAATTTCCTTTATCTTTTTTTAAATTGTGAGTTATATTTATCGCTTTCTGAATGATATAATCCATTTTAACCATGTTTCCAACTCCTCAAATTTGTATTTGTACAAGTGAAATTGCCTTTAGGGATATTGGTATCTGGTTAGAATTTTGATTAGTTTAACCTTTCAACTTTGTGTCAAGAGATTTTTCTTACTTCGTTTTAGTAGAAGGGATATTGCAATTTAGAACATTCTAATTAAAATTAATGTCAGAGACTGTATTGTTTTCCAAAGATCTCAAATCTATGTTTTCATTTTCTTCCCCAAATTAAATCTAAGTTGGGGATGCCCCACAAAGGTAGACAGAGTGTCAACTAGAAGTGTTTGACTAACATTAATAATGTTCATAGTTAGTAATTTTGAATGTAGAAAATCAGTAGCTTTGCATTTACACAGAATATACATGTAAAGTCTCATAAAAATATTTAACATTTTAGAATTCCCATATTTAGAACTCCCATATTTAGAACTAGAAATATCGACAAAATCCAGTTCTAGTGAATATTAAGAATTCTATATCCAAAAATTTGTTAGAAATAAAAGATTAATAAGTTATAGTGCATCTAATGTTGTGCCTTTAATAAGCATCATTATGGGATGCATTACTTGATATTGATACTTATTCTGATTGTAACAAATCTGTAAAGAAATGGTAAATGATATACAGCTTAGATTGTCAAATTTAAGTGAAAATTGAGGAAAATTAATATTAATATCATCTTGATCTCTGGCACTTATATACATTTATTATATAGTGTTGATATAACATATTCATTACATTTTGGTAACAGTTATCACTCATTTTCGAAGACAATGACACCCCACTCCAGTCCTCTTGCCTGGAAACTCCCATGGATGGAGGAGCCTGGTGGGCTGCAGTCCATGGAGTCGCTAAGTGTCAGACAGGACTGAGCGACTTCACTTTCACTTTTCCTTTCATACAGTGGAGAAGGAAATGGCAACCCACTCCAGTGTTCTTGCCTGGAGAACCCCAGACACGGTGGAGCCTGGTGGGCTGCAGTCCATGGGGTCGCCAAGAGTCGGATACGACTGAGTGATTTCACTTTCACTTTTCACTTTCATGCATTGGAGAAGGAAATGGCAACCCACTCCAGTGTTCTTGCCTGGAGAACCCCAGNTTAGTTTTTCTGGAGTTTGCTGGGTCTTGATTCCTTCAACTCAAAATTATCCATATATCAAAGTGACATATTTTGAGTGGAATATTCTGCTTCCTTTCACTAATTAACATTACATTGAAATAAGATACAATATTTGGGCTTCCCAGGTAGTGCAGTGGTAAAAAGTCTGTGTGTCAATACAAGAGATGTGGATTCAATTCCTGGGTCAGGAAGATGCCCTGGAGCAGGAAATGGCAACCACTTCAGTATTTCAGAAATAGAGAAAACAAAACAAAACCAGAGAAGAATCATGCATTCATTAGAAATGTGGAAAAGTTTTAAATCATTACTGTCAGGTCTCACCTAAAGACCCTAGAAAACCAAGAACAAAATGAACACAAAGTGAAGCGATGGAAAAGAAGAATAAAAATAAGAGCAGGAATCAATGACACTTAAAACTGAGACAATGAGGAATGTCAGTGAAATAAAGATTTTGTTTTTTGAAAAGATCTGTAAAAGTGCCAAACTTATTGCAAGAATGACAAAGAGAGTGAAGACATAGCAGAGTAAAATCACATACAATTTTGCCAATGAGTACAGAAAGAAAAAAGTGTAATGAAACATTAGCAAAGCATTTTATATATGCTATGTACTTCTATATGGACACACACATGTATGTCCATACATGTATGGATATACACANAGAGAGTGAAGACATAGCAGAGTAAAATCACATACAATTTTGCCAATGAGTACAGAAAGAAAAAAGTGTAATAAAACATTAGCAAAGCATTTTATACATACTATGTACTTCTATATGGACACACACATGTATGTCCATACATGTATGGATATACACACGTATGCATGCATTTGAGTGTGTATATATGTATGAATACACATAAACAAAGTTGTATTTTAACAAGGCATTACTTTTCATTGAGAAATCTAATCATCTAATTTAATACATTAACAAATTAAAATTAAAATCTCATTAGGTACAGAACATTTTTGATAAATCTCTCCTACATCTTTAGAGCAGTACCTCTGAGCTATCTAAGAGGCAGTTTCTCTGACTCTAACCCTCAGTAAAGTCCCATGAGAAAATGTCACTGCTCTTACATTATATATGTGCATTATCGTGTATGTGTATAGTCAGTTGACACCATACTATTAAAGATTTCTACTGTTAAACTGAAAAAATAAGAGCACCATTGTGATTATATTATATAATCTATAGATACTATCTATGTACAGTAATATCTACAACTCCCCCAAAACTATATATACAGAAAGATCCATTCAAAAACACTATAACTAAATCGGAATAGAGGTCCTTTTAAATGTTTAAAGTTAGTAATCCACATCTGTTTGGATAAATTTGCTTTTCTTCTGTTAATCTGTTTTTCATTATGGGGTGGGGAGATGTCAGTCAAGAACATAGAAGGGTAGAAGAAAATTAATTTTTCCTACCCTACAATTGATAATTGGACTACATTAAATTTAAGATTTTCATCAAATGATTACAAAGATAGTGAAAACACAGGCTAAAAAGTGAAAAGATATATATCTTCACCAAAGAATGTCAATGATTAATAAAGAAAGAGGCAAACAATTGAGAAATAGGCATGTGACAGAAAGTCATCTCACAAATGTTTATTGAATGACCAATAAACATTTAAGTATTTTCAAAGTTACTGCTATTCAGGGAAATTCAAAATTTTAAATGACTTGTGTCATACCCATGAGATTGGCAGAAATCATTCCCAGGAATTGGCAAAAACCTGAAACCAAAGGCACTCTCATATTTGCTAGTAAGAGTATAAAATAAATAACCATTCTGGAAAGCATTTTGCCAATAATCAGTAAAGCTGAAGTTCTTCAAACTTTGTAATCTAATAAATTCACTCTGGTATCTGCTCTTGTCCATGAGGTCACAAAGAGCTGGACACGACTGAGCGACTGACCTGAACTGAACTGATCTGCTCTTGGCAATAGCAACAACACTGTGTAAAAGTAAGAAAAAAGAGAAATATAAATGATTATAAAGAGGAAAATGGACAAATACATTTAGAATATTTCTACAATGAAACATCACATAGCAGTTAAAGTGAAGAATAGAGTTAAAAAACAATAGCAAAGAAGCAGGTTGCAGAAGGATCTATGCAGTGTTGCACACTCATGTACAGATAAAAACACGCAGAATAATACCACAGCTTACACAAGCAACATGTGGCTACCTTTGAGTCAAAGAAGAGAAATGCGTTCCTGTGGGAAGAAATAAAAGGGAATTTCAAAGGTATTTGTGATACTTTATTTCTTAAGGTGCTTAGTTTATTATTTTCAATACTTTTTTATACAGGTAAATGAAATATTGCATGGCAACAGAAGGAAAACTTTCCTTAACAGTTTCTGCTTGAAAGGTCAAGCTTCATTGGAACGTGATTAGGGTAAAATACTTCCAATCTAAGAATGTCAGCTACCAGAGAGATTCCTGGATGATGTCAAGTTTTCCTAGCTCAAAGGGCTTGAAACAAACTCTTATTCTCCCATAGTCTTATTTCAAAATATGGCTAGGAAAATATCTGAATCTGTGAGGAAGGTGTTGAATGAATATTATATACCATTATTAAAGCTATAAATATCAATAGAGTTTAAGTGGTTTTAAAGCCACACCCTTGTTCTATAGCTGCAATACACTTCCAGTCTTCCAAGCTTACCACTATAAGATATGGTTTCCTATCTTGGTTATTTCATTAATTCTCATGATTTATTGCATGTTTTGCAATTACATAGGGCATGTCTCTATCTTCTATTGTACTGTGACTTAACTGAGGGGAAGGACTGTGCCTCTGCTGTGTGGAAGAGAAGTGGCAAGTATGGTAATGCTGTCTGTGCAAAACCAAAAGTGCATGGGTCTTGCTTATTATGAAACCTCCTCTCATCATAAAGATTAATGCCATTTATTCTAAAGAACACCCAGAGATAAAGTCATCTCATTTGGTAATGTGGATTTTGTTATTATCATTAATATTACAGATGCTATGGGCCAAGATACATGGTTTACATACCTCTAGGTGACATCACTTTCCACATAAGAGCTAGGCTGCTCTTTCCCAGATACGTGAACTGTGGCAGTCATATTTCTCATGGACTGACAACAGGGTGGACCTAGAGATATAAAAATAGTGCTTGAAACTATGCCTGATTGTCACATGTTATAGACTGAAAGAGGATACTATTTTGAGATCAGGCGTGTCTGAGCCCTCCTGCCCAAGCTGCTGCATGATGAAGCCCTGTCTTTGGAGACAGTGCCAATACTTGAGAATGTTAGAAGAAATGCACTTAAGAGTCAGGAGCATGTGACAGTTTTTCTTACAGTGATTTTTATCTGGTTCCTCTGTTTTTAACATTGAAAACAAAAAGACACAGTCTAGGAAAATGTAGATTTAGGGCAGTGGTTCCTAAGCAGGATTGAAATTGCCACCCCAACAGAAACCTGGTAACATCTGGAGACATTTTGTGGTTGTCACAAATTGGTAATGGGGGAGATTGTACTGGCATCTATTGGATAGAAACCAGAGACATTACTAAACATCTTATAATGAGCAGAGAAACCTAGCCAAATGATTATCCTTCTAAATAATCATTGGTGCTAATGCTGAAAAACCCTGCTCAGAGGCAGAACCTACAGTATTTTTGAAGGCTCTATGTGTCTGTATAATTTTCATATTTATATGTATACAAACTCTGTATGAATTCATATCTCTGGTTTTCAACCTCCCCTCCCTGTGCTGTAACACAGGGAAATGTGTTACATTTCAAAATGAAATCTTTGTTCTCTTACTATTTGGCCACTGACATGGAGACATACTTTAAAATAAGAACAATATTTGGTTTGTTGTTTTTGCTGTTGTTCACACTACAAAGCGATACTTAGCGGTAGCATATGAAAGATTCACAAATGTATAAAGAACAGTCTTGAATGGTGGGAATTCATATAATTTTATTTATTTTGGAATTTTTCCCTGAATTTTTCCAATTAGAAATAAGACTGCTTATCCAGTTTTGTATCATTTTTAAAATTTTATATTAACCAGTCACATTTGGTCATCTATTATCTTTAAACCACAATTTTGATGCCTATAGAATAGCCCATTACTGGAGTCCTCAAAATGAACAGATATCATATTTTGGACATTTCTGTTGTTTTCAGTCCCCCTCTACATGAGAAAGAGTGCTATATTTATATCTTTATATGCCCTTTCTGATATTACTTGAAAGCAAAGTCCTTAATGTTGAATTTCTGGGTCAAAGATTATGAAAAATATTGGAAAGCCTATTGTTACTTATTATTGATTTACTATTTATAAAATTATACTGACTTTAACTGCCATTGAAATGTATAAAAATGGAAGCTTTCTCCACTACTGAATATTAGTATTATTATATCAATAAAATACTCCTGAACTGGTGAAGGTGTTCAAGGAGCAGAAGATGATAAGGACAACTAGATATTTGGATATTGCTTTCATATTAGGTTGCATTTATTGGAGGTCAGCATTATTTCAAGACAAAGCAGACACTGCCTAAGCTCAGAGTTCACCAGCTCAAAACTGTTGGGCAGGCAATTCACAATCAAGGAGGCCTTGGCACCATGAGTGTACCAGGTACTTCCAGAAGAAGGAAAAAGACAAAGCTGCAAATGGAGATTCACTGGCATCAAACTACCTTTTCTCAATTCTGTTTAGAATTTTCTTAGTCATAGAGCTTTTGGATAGGAGGAAATGTTAGATAACTTAATCCAACTACTTCATGTTATCAAAAAGGAAAATAAAATCCAGGAAATTTCAGGGATTATCAGAATACACAGTTAGGTAATGGTAGAATTAAAGCAGCACTCCAGGCTGGCTGACTCAGCACTGGACAAGGCTTTGATTTGACTTTGGCTCAGGATAGTGAAAGTACATAGTCACACAAGAAACTAGAACATGAAAGGACCCAGAAAGTCTTGCAGGAAAGCAAGTTGTTTACTTCAAGTAAATTATTTCTACTAGGCATTTACTCGATTTCCTCAAAAGTATACAGTCATGAATTTATCTTCTCAGACTGGCTGAAGAGTCAAGATTGACAAAGACTGAAGACAATGGGAATACCCACAACAATGGAGGCGACCACAACAGTGGTTTAAGGTTGTACAGTTTAAAATAAAAGCAATGCTGCTGCTGCNCTCTGTATAATCGGCTCCAGTTTCATCCATCTCATTAGAACTGACTCAAATGTATTCTTTTTAATGGCTGAGTAATACTCCATTGTGTATATGTACCACAGCTTTCTTATCCATTCATCTGCTGATGGACATCTAGGCTGTTTCCATGTCCTGGCTATTATAAACAGTGTTGCATTGAACATTGGGGTACATGGGTCTTAATCCCAATACACATAGTGGTAACAGAACTGTTAGCCTATAATCACATGGAAAATGTCTTTATTAACTACAGTACAGTGCTTATGTATACTTTCCTTTTAGTCTTTAGCTTTATGCCATGCTAAGTTGCTTCATTTGTGTTTGACTCTTCATGACCCTATGGGCTGCAGCTCATCAGGTTCCTTTATCCATTGGATTCTCCAGGCAAAAATACTGTAGTGGGTTGCCGTGCCCTCCTCCAGGGGATCTTCCCAGCCCACTGACTGAACCCACATCTCTCACATCTCCTGCACTGGCAGATGGATTCTTCAGCACTAGTGCCATCTGCCTTAGTCTACTTATTTTCTAATTTACTTAGGTTAAATTTTCCCCACTCCCTTCATTAAAGTTATGTCATACATCTGGAACTCAGTCAGACCCCTTTGTCACAATCTGCATTCCCTTGGACAGCAAGGAGATCCAACCAGTCCACCCTAAAAGAAATCAGTCCTGAATGTTCATTGGAAGGACTGATGTTGAAGCTGAAACTCCAATACTTTGGCAACCTGATGCAAAGAGCTGACTCATTTGAAAAGACGTTGATGCTGGGAAAGACTGAAGGCGGGATTAGAAGGGGATGACAGAGAATGAGATGGTGGTATCACCAACTCAATGGATATGAGTCTGAGTAAGCTCCGGGAGTTGGTGATGGACAGGGAGGCCTGGCATGCTNGCTGAAACTCCAATACTTTGGCAACCTGATGCAAAGAGCTGACTCATTTGAAAAGACGTTGATGCTGGGAAAGACTGAAGGCGGGATTAGAAGGGGATGACAGAGAATGAGATGGTGGTATCACCAACTCAATGGATATGAGTCTGAGTAAGCTCCGGGAGTTGGTGATGGACAGGGAGGCCTGGCATGCTGCAGTCCATGTGTTCACAAAGAGTCAAACACAACTGAGTGACTAAACGGAACTGGACTGCATTCTACTCTAACCCCACAACAGCCAAATTGACCTTTGTAAATTGCATTCAGTAAGGTCTTGCTTTTTGTGCCATAAGGCTCCATGAGTTCTGATAAGTGTATATTCCCCAGTCTTCTGTATGTACGTAAAAGCCCATAAATCATTAGTGTTTATTTTGTATATTCAGTATTTTCATTTTCATTTAACCACATGTTTACATTCCCCTTTGTCCTTCATTCTTTACTGAATTCCCCTGTTTCCATTTGTGATTTTTAACTTTTGGCCCCAAAAATCTTTTGAGTATTTTTTTTTAGTGCTGGTTTACAAATAATTCCTTAGGTTTTTTTCTGGCCACATCTTCATTTCACTTTCATTTTTGAAAGCTATTGTTGATGATTCTATTACTAAGATAACCCATCAGAGGTCTCAATTAAAAGCCTAATTACCAGGGCCCCTTTTTCTTTCTAAAGTCCATATGTCAGTTTTTGTCTCTGTGTAACTGTAGTCTTCTATAAGCTCTGCTCAGCTTCTCAGCTGACTTAGGAACTGGCATATTGCCTTGAATGAAAAAAAGAAGTCAAATTTCAGACTTACCTCAGTGCCTTCCTTTTCTCAGAGAACCTGTCCCTCAAATCACTGTACTGCCTTGTGGACTTTTCAGTGACTTCAAACAGACCTCAAAAATTATCTAGCTTCTCAAATTGCCCTCAATAAAACAGTTAATATTATAACCACCAGTCTGCTACACAAAAATCCTAGAAGAGCAATTTAAATTCCAAGTGAGGAAATTTCTGTCTCATACTCAGCAGAGTTTGTAGTTTCTGGAATTCTACAACATAATCTTAGCTTTTTAACCAGTGTGATATCATCCTCAGCTGGTTTGATTATAAAATAGTACCTTCTTATTACTTCAATATATATTGTCCAGTAATATTGTATCAGAAATGTGTTTTTATAAGATGAGTTATAGTAGAATGTTTGGAAACTATATCTTCTTTCCAAAGTAGACATTCACTAAAAATTAGTTAATCTTTTATTTAATCTGGCATATCTGGTTGTTTTCATACCTGATCATACCTGGTTTGAGAAACTTTTTGAAGGATTGATACTGACAATCTCAGGCATGGGAAAGTAGATTCATTGCTTTTATCATTTTTTGTTTGTTTCTTTTTAAGGCCATATATAAATCACAAGTGTTTGAATTTCTAGAAATGTTATAATCGTGATATCTGCAATGAATTAGTTAGTAAATGCTGACATGTATTATTAATCATTTTCTCCTTTAGCTGTGGCCACTATTTCCTTATAATTTCAGCTTGATTTTGCAGAACACTGCCTAGGACACAGGCCGGACAGCATAGATACATGATTAAAGTTAATAGCCACAGTACAAATAACACCTTGTTGATATTAAATAGTGTTGGCCTTAAAAACATGAAACACCTCTCTTTCTGTTGTTTTTAAGTTATTCAAATTATTTTTAAGTGAAAAAATGTTATATATAATGAATATTTTTATATTTTACATTACTGAGCCCTCTAAACTGTTTTTGTTTTGCCCTGAGGTAGCATATTTAAAATTAAATCATCTTATTTTGAATTATATCAGCTACTACTAGGATGATTGAAAAATGTATCTGTATTCCATGACACATAATATTAAGATTAAACTTTGTTACTGTGCAACAGTCTTTTGAGCCTGGTCTATATGGTAAAATACTCTATTAAATTACAATTTGTTAAACATAGCCCAAATTCAATAAAAATGAAGGATGATATCTAGTTAGGGGCTGAGATGGTAGCATAATTTTGCTTTAAAACTAAGTCATATATCAGGGTAAAAAGATTCCAGGTATCAATACATATCTGAATATTTCTAATTGCAAGAAAATTTCTTATTCAAGCAGATAGTTCTAGTACAATATTACAAATATATGTTGTAGCACCACCTAGCAAACTCCTAGTGCATTTACCACATCACAAACATTTTGTTCTTTTTCCAGTGGTGAACATACTTTTCTAAATATCTGCAGAGTCATGGACAATTACACATTTTATGCAGCAGGAAAAATAGAAAAATTTAAAGACTAGCTTATAAAAATATATTTCATATTTATACTTTTAAATTGTTTATTATATATATTCCTGTGCATTAGAATAAAATTTACGTACTTTTTTTCTTTATTAACAAAACTTGGGTATAATTATCATATGCCAATATTTGATATTCTTAGTTGTTTATTTCACTGGTGGACAGACAAAATAAAATCAAAACCTTGTCTATTATATCTAGGTAATGACAAAAACAGGAAGGTCCATACATTTTATATTTTTAATCACTATTTCTGATGGCAGTGCAGACATTTAGCAAATAAAAGAGAATGTTTTAAGTGGGAAAACATGGTTAGAGAGAAACCAACTTACTGTTTTTACAATGCTAAGCTAATTATATAACTGCCCTGAATCTTAGTTTCCTAAACTTTAATATGCCATGATGATAACACTAACAGGGTTATTGAGAAATGTTTCACACAGAATATAATTCAATAGATATTTATCTACCAATGAGTTTGCTTTTAGCTATTTGACAAGTTAACCTATTAAGAAAGTAAACAGAAAAATATCATTTNGCCCTGAATCTTAGTTTCCTAAACTTTAATATGCCATGATGATAACACTAACAGGGTTATTGAGAAATGTTTCACACAGAATATAATTCAATAGATATTTATCTACCAATGAGTTTGCTTTTAGCTATTTGACAAGTTAACCTATTAAGAAAGTAAACAGAAAAATATCATTTATCAAATATCTACTTTGTCTTGACTGGCTTGACTCATTTTGCCTGATCTTGGACAAAAAGTTCAGCACATTTTGCATATCAGTTCTCCAATATAATCATGGCAAAATAGTCATTTCTATTAGTTCAGAAAATTGCTTGCAAATTTTCATCTAGAAAAATTAACTATTTGATTAACTGAATTTTCTTTCAACTGCTCTGAGTCTAAAATTATATCTAGATGAACAAGTCACTTGTAAAGAAAAAAAGTTGCATTCCAACAGAACCAAGAGAACTCAGTGAACTTGTCTGAGTTGTCTGATTCTAGAAATATAACTAACTTTACTGAGTTAAAATATTTTTCCACTAAGCAAATGCACAAATAAAACAACTCTGGATTTTTATGTATAGAAGCTGTTCTCATCCTGCAGATTGATAGCTGATTTGAAGCTTGGGGCACAGGCTGGGTCACAGGCATCATAATGTCAGCCTGTCAACGATCACATTTCTCAAACACAGCATCTGGTTACTTTGGACAGGGACTGGCCTGCTGGAACCTGACAGTTCCATCACTGCCAGCAGTCTTATAATAGCTGATGGAAACTGCAAACAGTAACCTTTTCATTTAGCACTGACAAAGATTCTGCCCCAAAACCTAAAGCCTGAGAGACACCAAAAAAGATTTAGCTCAAGTCAAAGTTTTGGTTTTATTTTTATCTTATTTTTGGTCCTTTTTCTTTAAAAAAAAAATTAAGGTTGTTTGCAGCCAAGTGGATTGTTTACAAACAAAAATACTAAGACCTCTGAAATCATGAGTCCTGTAATTAAAAGTGCTGGGTCAACTGCTTTGCCTCCAGCATTAACATCTAAATAACACCATTCTGATGACACAGGAAGGAAAGGCTACCCTTTTATCAGTGGACTATATAAAAGTGACAGAAAGAAATTAGCAGTAAAGGCTTTTCTGAAGAAGGTTGGCCTCTTGGGTATAACTAAGCAACCTCTGAGAAACAGTCAGTGGTATTTCAGCACTTGAGTTCCATGCTTTGCTAGGTTATTTGAGACATTACAAGTAATGTATTGTTTAGTGGTACCCATGTACACCATTAAATGCATCACAGTGTGGCATGGATTCAGCAAGTTTTAGTCATAACATGCCAGCTGGAGAATATTAAGAGGGGAAAAATCCGTTTTCAATTTCTGCTTAATGTTCTGGTGAAAATAATGTAAGTCACTTCTGTGAAAGTATTTACCTTCCAAACACTCTTCAATACATAGGTACTAAAAGAGAATTTTCAGTAAAGCAGTATTTTCTCACTCCCTCTTCCTTATCCAGTTTTTGCATTCATTTCTTACTCTTCATTGATGCATATAAGTTTCAACATGTTTCCTTTACTTCTAGAGTTAATTAACCTTAACACTAGACTGACATTGGCAAGTTTACGGAGCAACAAAAGTGGCCTTGTAGGCAAGAATTATATAAACACTGTGACTGTATTTTGCAATTGTTTTCTTGAACATTTTATAGTTATTAAAACGTCGTGGTGGTCTTTCACAATATGTACTGTGGACTATGAAAAAATGTGTAATTTTCATTTTTCCCATTAAAAATAATTTGCATTTGCTTTGTTGCCCCAGTCATTAAAATCTACCCAGAGAATTCCTCTTTGTCTCCTGAGCATGTCTACTAAGTACTGCTCCATATTTAACTCGCTCTTAGATCACACCATGGCTTGAGAATTCTTTTAATCTCTTTTCCATTTATAACTGTACTGCTTGACCTTTCTTCGGCAAGGTGTCTTGTATATAAAATGTCAGTGAGAGGATTACAGACATGGGACAAAGATATAGTTTAATTAAAAAAGGTCCTGTGAGATTTAAAAAGGTTACTGGCCTAGATCACAAATATTTAATGCCAGATGACTATTTATGAGGNTGTACTGCTTGACCTTTCTTCGGCAAGGTGTCTTGTATATAAAATGTCAGTGAGAGGATTACAGACATGGGACAAAGATATAGTTTAATTAAAAAAGGTCCTGTGAGATTTAAAAAGGTTACTGGCCTAGATCACAAATATTTAATGCCAGATGACTATTTATGAGGTTAAAAGAAAAAAAGAAATTACTGGCCATTTGTAATTGACCAACCATTAAATTTACAATGATTAGATTATATTTCTGATTAAAACTTTTGTATTTATAGTAGATTAAAGCTATGAGTTATAAACTATACCAGTTATAAATAAAAATTAATTCAAGTTCCTTATAAGTGAGACAATACAAAGGAGGTATATAGACCTGCTTATTTTTTAATGTCAGAGTTTGAATATATAAAAACTCATTCATTGTTTGAAGCCACTATGTGAAGCTATGTATGGACTGATTAAACCAAATGCATCTATGCAGCAAATGGCTTTCCCATTTATTTATCTTTCCATCCAACCTCATGTATATGTACATATGTATACAAGTCAAAATACTGAACACCAAGCTATTTAGCCACTGATTTGAAAAGGATGCCAATTATTCAGAAAGGATACATAAACAATCAAAAAAGGATACTACTATTAAAATCTAGTCTGACTAAAATGTGTGAGGCCAACAGAAAACACACACACACACACACACACACCTGTCAACATGAAGCTGAAACTGATATGTCAGCAACTACTAATTCAGCAAGGAGGGTGTTCCTTTGACTTCAGAATTTGATACTAAAACTACACTCCTTTCTGATTATCGTAGTACATGGGGATGTTGAAAAATGCTGACAGGGGTACCAGAAGTTTCATTTAAACTCTATAGTTAGCAGCCTCATAATGTTCTGAAACCAAAAATGGAAACATCTATTTGCTATTTCAGTCCATGGGGTCGCAAAGAGTTGGACATGACTGAGCAACTGAACTGAACTGAACTGATCTTAAGTTTTGAAAATAAACAAACAAGGAGTATAATATTCAGATTAACATATTAAAAAAAACTTAATTAGATGCAG
>SJYA01000699.1:17197-63567 GCA_006410615.1 Neotragus moschatus | reverse complement strand
TTCCTTTACTTCTAGAGTTAATTAACCTTAACACTAGACTGACATTGGCAAGTTTACGGAGCAACAAAAGTGGCCTTGTAGGCAAGAATTATATAAACACTGTGACTGTATTTTGCAATTGTTTTCTTGAACATTTTATAGTTATTAAAACGTCGTGGTGGTCTTTCACAATATGTACTGTGGACTATGAAAAAATGTGTAATTTTCATTTTTCCCATTAAAAATAATTTGCATTTGCTTTGTTGCCCCAGTCATTAAAATCTACCCAGAGAATTCCTCTTTGTCTCCTGAGCATGTCTACTAAGTACTGCTCCATATTTAACTCGCTCTTAGATCACACCATGGCTTGAGAATTCTTTTAATCTCTTTTCCATTTATAACTGTACTGCTTGACCTTTCTTCGGCAAGGTGTCTTGTATATAAAATGTCAGTGAGAGGATTACAGACATGGGACAAAGATATAGTTTAATTAAAAAAGGTCCTGTGAGATTTAAAAAGGTTACTGGCCTAGATCACAAATATTTAATGCCAGATGACTATTTATGAGGTTAAAAGAAAAAAAGAAATTACTGGCCATTTGTAATTGACCAACCATTAAATTTACAATGATTAGATTATATTTCTGATTAAAACTTTTGTATTTATAGTAGATTAAAGCTATGAGTTATAAACTATACCAGTTATAAATAAAAATTAATTCAAGTTCCTTATAAGTGAGACAATACAAAGGAGGTATATAGACCTGCTTATTTTTTAATGTCAGAGTTTGAATATATAAAAACTCATTCATTGTTTGAAGCCACTATGTGAAGCTATGTATGGACTGATTAAACCAAATGCATCTATGCAGCAAATGGCTTTCCCACTCATTTATCTTTCCATCCAACCTCATGTATATGTACATATGTATACAAGTCAAAATACTGAACACCAAGCTATTTAGCCACTGATTTGAAAAGGATGCCAATTATTCAGAAAGGATACATAAACAATCAAAAAAGGATACTACTATTAAAATCTAGTCTGACTGAAATGTGTGAGGCCAACAGAAAACACACACACACACACACACACACCTGTCAACATGAAGCTGAAACTGATATGTCAGCAACTACTAATTCAGCAAGGAGGGTGTTCCTTTGACTTCAGAATTTGATACTAAAACTACACTCCTTTCTGATTATCGTAGTACATGGGGATGTTGAAAAATGCTGACAGGGGTACCAGAAGTTTCATTTAAACTCTATAGTTAGCAGCCTCATAATGTTCTGAAACCAAAAATGGAAACATCTATTTGCTATTTCAGTCCATGGGGTCGCAAAGAGTTGGACATGACTGAGCAACTGAACTGAACTGAACTGATCTTAAGTTTTGAAAATAAACAAACAAGGAGTATAATATTCAGATTAACATATTAAAAAAAACTTAATTAGATGCAGGTCAGTATTAGTTATCGTGTGATGAATCTGCCCAACAGGCTGATGTTACTTTAAGCTCTATTAACAGAAGTACATCTATAATGAGGGAAGTGCTAATTCTATCCTGTTCAGTTTAGGTCACATTTCAAGTGGAGTATCATGTTCAATTCCATGTGTAAACACTCTCAAAAGTTTACTGGCTCTCATACTTTAGAATATAGACACCCAAGACCTGGGGGAGGCAGATAAGGGAGTTCCAATGAAGCCAACAATCTGTGGGTTTGAGAGAGAAACTCCACTTTGGTGCTCACACTTTACTCTTTGAAGGTCTCAGACAAGATCAGTAGTCAATACTGGGGCGGGTAGGTTAGGTTGCCAGATAAAATACAGGAAACCCAGTTAAATCTGAATTTATGATAAACAATAAATATTTTTGCTTTGGGCAAATTTACACTAAAATTATTTGTAGTTTATCTGATATTCAAATTTAACTGGGCATCCTGTATTTTTTTATCTGCTAACTTTGACAAACCTAGGGGTGTGGATTAAGGAAAGGGGTGTTCAATGAACAGAAAACATAATGACAAGAATTTGAGAGGGGAGAGAGTTAAACTCCACATTTGTAAAGGCAATACTATAGCAAAATGACTGTCTGTCAGTATTTAATTGATATTATTGTAAATATTTCATTGACAATGGTCAGAATTTATGAAATTAAAAATCTTTGACATATAGTTTACTAAAACTTTCAGAAGTGTTCCTCTGCTGCTACCAATCTGGCTGTGTTCACATTCTCTTCAGTTTTCAGTGCCAGGGGTCTATTCTAGCTGTGTATCTGCAAGGTACAATGATTGGGCTCAACTCCTTCCCACCCTTTTAAGCTCCCCTGGGAGCCTTTGGGAACATTGTGCAGGAACAGCCAGTTCTCTCAGTTGCCTGTCTGACAGCTTGTCCAACCTGGGACCTTATTGCTTCCTTTCCCTAGAGAAGACTGCAGGGACATTAGAGCTCACAGTTGACAGTTATCAACTGAGTGCTAAAGAGGGAAGAGGGGTGCTTGTGCTTAAGGTGCCAAAGTTGGAATGAAAGCAAGGAGGCAAGAAAGGAGGATGAGAAAGAGATTAGAGTGCACTACTAAAGGTGACTAGAACTGCCAACTGATGCCTAAAACAAGGATTCATAAAAGTGGGCCATCAGTTCAGTTCAGTTCAGTCACTTAGTCATGTCTGACTCTTTGTGACCCCCATGGACTACAGCGCACCAGGCCTCCCTGTCCATCATCAGCTCCTGGAGTCCACACAAACTCGTGCCCATTGAGTTGGTGATGCCATCCAACCATCTCATCCTCTGTTTTCCCCTTCTCCTCCTGCCCTCAATCTTTCCCAGCATCAGAGTCTTTTCCAATGAGTCAGTACTTCGCATCAGGTGGCCAAAGTATTGGAGTTTCAGCTTCAGCATCAGTGTTTCCAATGAATATTCAGGACTGATCTCCTTTAGAATGAACTGGTTGGATCTCTTTGCAGTCCAAGGGACTCTCAAGAGTCTTCTCCAAAACCACACTTCAAAAGCATCAATTCTTTGGTGCTTAGCTTTCTTTATAGTCCAACTCTCATGTCCGTACATGACTACTGGAAAAACCATAGCCTTGACTAGATGGACCTTTGTTGGTAACGTAATGTCTCTACTTTTAAATATGCTGTCTAGATTGATCATAACTTTTCTTCCAAGGAGTAAGCATCTTTTAATTTCATGGCTGCAATCACCATCTGCAGTGATTTTGGAGCCCCGAAAAATAAAGTCTGAAACTGTTTCCACTGCACTTTTTATTAATGGAGTCCTGGGATATCAGAATAAGAGAGTCAGTTCCCGGGCAGACTGATAAGTCCAGGGTCCCTGAGGAGGAAAAAGGGGTCTGGGGCTCTCAAGGAAGAGGAAAGGACAAATATCTTTTTTTCTACTTTCTTTAGTAAGGATTATATAACAACAATATATCCTGCTTAAGGACAGTTTCTGCTTCTTGAAAACCTGACTAATCCTATTATCTTAGAATGTGTATTATGGGAGTGGGTCTGGTAAGATCTTTCTATTGTTAGTTCTAATCCTGTTATCTTAAAATGTAAATTGTGGAAGCTGGTCTAGAAAGATCTTTACAACCTTTAGACATTCTTTTGATTTATTGAGATAACCAATTGAAAAAATATTTAACTCCCTTTTCTAAGACTAGTGAGGGGGACAGTTTCTGTCTCCCTTCTAATATCTATGTCAGAAACTTTCTCTGCCCCTTTTCATACCTTAATAAAACTCTGCTAAAAAATCTCTTGAGTGATAAAGCCTGATCCATGGTTCCAAACCTAAATCTTGAATCTGACACAGTAAGCTACCAAGAGCGCTGAAAACAAACAGAAATTCAGCACCAGGAAATTCTGAGAGCAAAGTATAAGACACCAGCAATAACAACTGATAACTGCAATGTTGAGAGATATTATAGCTAAAGATAAGTGAGATAAATACACAGGTAATTACACATATTAACTGTAGGCAATTTTTTTAAGGTTCTCTAAATAAACAGAACCAATCTCTATGTGAAGAAATTTGTTATAAGGAATTAGCTAGTGTGATTATGAAGGCTAAGAAGCCCAAAATTTGCAATTTTGGCATGNCTGATAACTGCAATGTTGAGAGATATTATAGCTAAAGATAAGTGAGATAAATACACAGGTAATTACACATATTAACTGTAGGCAATTTTTTTAAGGTTCTCTAAATAAACAGAACCAATCTCTATGTGAAGAAATTTGTTATAAGGAATTAGCTAGTGTGATTATGAAGGCTAAGAAGCCCAAAATTTGCAATTTTGGCATGTTCAAGACCCAGGAGAACCAATAGTGTGGATTCAGCCCTAAGGATGGCGTATTGGACACTGAGGAGAGTCAATGGTGCAGTTCCAATCTGAAGGGAGAACTTATTGTACAAATGAAGACAGAAGGCAGTTTGCTGGAAAATTCCCTCTCGTTCAGGAAGGTCAGTATTTTTGTTCTAAAGTGAAGTCACTCAGTCGTGTCCGACTCTGCGACCCGTGGACTGTAGCCCACCAAGCTCCTCCGTCCATGGGATTCTCCAGGCAAGAATACTGAAGTGGGTTGCATTTCCTTCTCCAGGGGATCTTCCCGACCCAGNTATAGCTGACATTTAATAAACAAATATTAATTGAGTGAGTAAATAAAAAGCAGCACTTTTTTCCTAACACAATTTTCTAGCCTTAAGGCTGTTAATTTATAAATAACTTTCATTCTTAATATCTGGATATCCCAGTAAAAGAAATACAATTAACAAGAGTGAATCTCCCCTTAAAATTTTCTCTGACTCTGTTCTTTCTCTTAAATCACAACCCTGGCATGTAGTGTTCTTTGGAAATGATTTCTGATGTTTTTATTAGCTTTTATTAACTGATCATTTGACATGTACCTGCATTATAGTTGAAAAATAAATAGAATATGTCATATTTGCTTTTAGATTCTGACACTTGAAAACGTGGACTAGTTTTCAGGTGACAAGAGTAGAAAACTAGCTGTGAGAAACAAGTAATATTTAATATTTCGCTCCATTTTTTTCCTTCCCTTTGGTCACCTATCCCTAACTAAACTGACAGCTTAGAGATGGCAGTTCTAAATAAGAATTTACCCACATAGGGCCTTAGTTAGCAATCTAGGGTCATGCAGATACTTTTGTTTTGGCTGAAAAATCTAGATAAGAATAGGAAAGGAAAATAGAAGAAATCCCAAATATTTCTACTTTCTCTTTTCATCCTTCATGTGGTAAAATTAGTCTAGTTCTCAGGACAAAGATCATAGCACCTCAAAATCTTAGATATCTAGCCTGAGGTGAAGAAGAAAAACACAAAGTAACTTCTTAAACCAACTTCATACAGATCAGATAAAATTAAATAATATAGGATAGTCATAGACAATAATGTCACTGTGTAATTTTTCACAGATTTTGTCTTGTGAAATTTATCTTAAATTTTATTCTCTAGCAGTTACTTTATTAAATAATAATTTTCAAAGTTCAAGAAAGCTTTTAAAGTTACTTAGATCTGCTTAAAATAATCTCCATCTTTCTTTCCAGGTTTTCATTGATTCTATCAGTCAAATACAATAGATTTATTTTTCCAAAAAATATATCTTAATAGCTTATTTTTTAACACAACCAATCAATTCTCACACATGTGCATTGTGAAGGGCTAACTTTTGATTATGTGTGAAAACTCTATGGTAAATGAATAAAAAGACACACGTATTCTTTAAAAAGAAAAACATGCACATTCAAAGGGCTCTGCAGGTAGGGCTAATGGTAAGGAACTTGCCAGCCAGTGCAGGAGACATAAGAAACATGGGTTCAATCCCTGGGTTGGGAAGATCCCCTGGAGAAGGGAATGGCAACTCGCTTCAGTATTCTTGCCTGGAGAATCCCACGGACAGAGGAGCCTGGTGGGCTATAGTCCAAAGGGTACAAAGAGTTAAACACAATTGAAGTGACTTAGCACATATGCATGCTAAAAATAAAATAAAAGGGACACACTGATTATCAGGAAAGCAAATTTGCTTGACAAAGAATTTAAATATTAATAGACTAAAATATGGAAAATTTTACTCATTTTAAAAGCCAACCAAAGAGATACTTAATTATTTTAAAATATATTGATAAAAGATTTAAATTATATGTCACAGAAATTAAAATACTTGGAATAAAAAAAACTAATGCAAACTGAAATATTAGAATGTTATAATTGTTTATTTTTTATTATATTATGATACTGTTGTCAATAATCACACATTCTTAAAAACACAGTTCGTCTTTATAGAGCATAAGATATTTCTAAAATTACAATGCATGTGCTATGATGAGTTCTGTCCTCCAGAGGGCAGNTTATTTTAAAATATATTGATAAAAGATTTAAATTATATGTCACAGAAATTAAAATACTTGGAATAAAAAAAACTAATGCAAACTGAAATATTAGAATGTTATAATTGTTTATTTTTTATTATATTATGATACTGTTGTCAATAATCACACATTCTTAAAAACACAGTTCGTCTTTATAGAGCATAAGATATTTCTAAAATTACAATGCATGTGCTATGATGAGTTCTGTCCTCCAGAGGGCAGTGCAGTACAAACTCAGAGGGCACAGAGTGCACCAAAAAATCAAATGTTAGGTAATTTCATTTTATTCTAGTGGTAAGGAAAATACAGAAAAAGTCCCAGGATCTCCTGTAAAGCCAAAATTCCTGACTGCAAGATATAAAGTGTTGCCAGTTCTCTAGTTAGTTTGACCATGTGTCAATCATTTCAATTTCTCTTACTGGAAATTGTTTTTCAAAGTGAATTAATTGACAAAATTGATCCTCTGTTGGTTGAATATGGCATCAGTAGATTTTTTTTTAAAGAAGATGAAATGGTCCTGGGGCTCTGCAAGACTTTGATACACATCGTATGAGCTCCTTATAAAAGAAATATTTCTCTACTTCCAATACACAATAGAAGGCATACACTTGATTTTATGAATTTGGTTTTTCCTGCTTATATCTCTCCAAAAATATTTTCTTAGCTATAAGTTAAATCTATTTATAGCAAATTATAAAACAAATATAATTTTTATAGTTCTTGGAAACCTCCTAAAACCTCTGAACTACTATTGAGAACTTTTCAGCAATACAAATAACACAAATAAAGAACTAGTGTCCAGCATATAGAAATGGCTCCATAAAGGTTGCATGTGTGAGCTGAGCTCAGTCACTCAGCTATGTCTGACTCTTTGTGACCCCATAGACTGCAGCTGCAGGTTCCTCTGTTTATGGATTTTTCCAGGAAATAATACTGGAGTGGCTTGCCATTTCTTCCTCTTTGGGGACTTCCTGATCCAGGGATAGACCCCATGTCTCTTACACTGGCAGTGGATTCTTTACCACTGAGCCACCTGACAAGACCCCGTTAATGTTAGTTATGATTATTATTAAATATATATAGAGATTTTTAAAACTGTGATTAAAAAACTCCCAACAAACAAAAGTCCAGGGCAAGATGGCTTCACAGGTGAATTTTTATCGAACATTTAGAGAAGAATTAACACCTATCTTCTGAAACTATTTCAAGAAATTTCATAGGAAGGAATATGCTCAAATTCTTTCTATGAGGCCATCATTACCCTGATAACAGAACCAGATGAAAACACCACACACAATAAAAGAAAATTACAGGTCAGTATCACTGGTGAACATAGATGCAAAAATCCTCAACAAAGTACTAGCAATCTTAATCTAACAGAACATTGTCATACACCATGATCAAGTGGGATTTATCCCAGGGATGCATGGATTTTTCAGTATCTGCAAATCAGTGTGATATATCACATCAACAAATTGCATAAAAATCATATGATCATCTCAATAGATGCAGAAAAAACTTTTCACAAAATTCAACCATTTATGATAAAACTCTCCAGAAAGTGGACATAAAGGGAACATACCTCAATATAATAAAAGCCACATATGACAAACCTACAGCTAACATCATACTCAGTGGAGAAGATCTGAAAGCATTTCCTCTAAGATCAGGAACAGGACAAGGATGTTCACTCTTGCCACTTTTATTCAACATAGTTTGGAAGTCCTAGCCATGGCAGTCAGAGAAGAAAAATACATGAAAGTAATCTAAATAGGAAAAGAAGAAGGAAAACAGACTATTTGCAGACAACATAATGCTAAATATAGAAAATCTGAAAGATGCTACCAGAAAACTACTGGAGCTCATCATTGAATTTTGTAAAGTTTCCAGATATAAAATTCATACATAGAAAGTGCTTGCATTCTATACACTAACAGCAAAAAAACAGAAAGAGAAATTAAAGAAATAATCCCATTTACCATCATATAAAAAAGAATAAAATACCTGAGAAATAAACCTACCTAAGGATGCAAAAGACCTGTAATCTGTAAACTACAAGATGCTGATGAAATAAAATAACACAGACAGATGGATATACCACATTCTTAGATTAGAAGAATCAATATTGTTAAAATGACTATACTACTGAAGGCAATCTACATATTCAATGCAATTCTTATCAAANTACCTGAGAAATAAACCTACCTAAGGATACAAAAGACCTGTAATCTGTAAACTACAAGATGCTGATGAAATAAAATAACACAGACAGATGGATATACCACATTCTTAGATTAGAAGAATCAATATTGTTAAAATGACTATACTACTGAAGGCAATCTACATATTCAATGCAATTCTTATCAAATTATCAATACCAAAAGCATTTTTCACATGCTTCCTAGGTGATGCTAGTGATAAAGGATCTACTTGCCAATGCAGAAGATGCAAAAGATGTGGGTTCAATCCCTGAGTCAGAAAGATACCCTGGAGGAGGAAGTGATACCCCACTCCAGTATTCTTGCCTGAAAAATTCCATGGACAGAGGAGCCTGGTGGACTACAGTCCATGGGGCTGAAAGAGTCAGATACAACTGAGTGACTGAACACAGATTAAAAAAAGAAAAAAACAAAAACAAAAACTTAAAATCTGTGAAAAGACAGAGAAGGCCCCAAATAGCCAAAGCAATCTTGAAAGAGAAAAATGGAGGTGGAAGTATCAGGCTTTCTGACTTCAGGGTATACTGCAAAGCTATAGGAACCAAAACAAAAGGATATTGACAGTTCCGTTCAGTTCAGTTCAGTCGCTCAGTCATGTCCGACTCTTTGCGACCCCATGAATCACAGCATGCCACAAAAACAGAAATATAGGTCAATGGAACAGGTTAGAAAGCTGAGAAATAAGTCTACCCACCTATGGCCAATTAGTCTATGACAAAGGAGGAATGACTGTGCAATGGAGAAAAGACAGTCTCTTCAATAAATGCTGCTGGGAAAACTAGACATATGTCTAAAAAGATAAAACTAGAATATTCTTTAACACCATATACAAAAATAAACTCAGAATGGATTAGAACCTAAATGTAAAACCAGATACTATAAAACTTTTGAGAGGAAAATATAGGCAGAACACTCTTTGACATAAATCACAGCTATATCTATTATGATGTCTCCCAGAGTGGTGGAAATAAAAACAAAAATTAACAAATGAAACCTAATTAAACTCAAAAACTTTTGCACAGCAAAGGAAACCACAAATGAAATGAAAAAAAAAAACCCAACAGAATGGGAGAAAATATTCTCAACCAACAAGGGACCAGTCTCCAAAATTTACAAACAGCACATGTGGTTCAATATCCAAAACACAGACAACGCAATCAAAAACTGGACTAAAGACCTAGATAGATNAACTTTTGCACAGCAAAGGAAACCACAAATGAAATGAAAAAAAAAAACCCAACAGAATGGGAGAAAATATTCTCAACCAACAAGGGACCAGTCTCCAAAATTTACAAACAGCACATGTGGTTCAATATCCAAAACACAGACAACGCAATCAAAAACTGGACTAAAGACCTAGATAGATATTTCTCCAAAGAAGGCACATAGATGGCCAACAGATACATCAAAAGATGCTCAACTTAGGTAATTATTAGAGACGTAAATCAAAACTACAATGAGATATCACTTCACAACAATCAGAATGGCCACCATCAAAAATTTACAAACAATAAATCCTGGAGAGGGTGTGGGAAAACAAGAACTCTCCTAGAATGTTGGTGGGAATGAAAACTGATACAGCCACTATGGAGAATAGCACAGAGGTTTCTTAAAAAAACTAAAAATACAGCTACCAGATGATTGAGTGGTCCCACTCCTGGGCATGTATTTGCAGAAAAGCATAGTTTTAAAGGGTACATGCACCCCAATGTTCACTGCAGCACTGTTTACAATAGCCAAGACATGGAAGTAATCTAAATGTTTATTGATAGATGAATGGATAAGGAAGATGTGATACATTTATACAATGGAACATTACTTAGCCTAGATGGATGATGGCGAAAGTTGCACAATAATGTGAATGTACATAGTGTCACTTAAATGAACAGTTAAATGTGGTTAAAATAATGTTTTATATTATGTGATGTTTATCATAATAATTTAAAAAAGAATGAAATAATGCCATTTGCAGGAACGTGGATAGACCTGGAGATTATCATAAGTGAATTAAGTCAGATAGAAAAAAGCAGACATCATATATCACTTATATGTAGAATCTATAGAGAAATAATACAAACAAACTTATTTGTAAAGCAGAAATTGACTCAGAGAATGGTATTATGGTTATCAGGGAGAATGGATGAGGAGGAGGGATAGACTGAAAATTTGTCATTTACATGTACTCAGTGCTATATTTAAAATGGATAGACAACAGGACCTACTGTAAAGTTAATTAAAAATTTAAAAACTAGATCTTGAAAAAATATGTACCCATATCTGTCTATATATGTATACTTACACAGACAGATCTTAAAAAGCAAAACCCCCAAATGTCTCTATTTCCTTCTAGTCATTGTATTTTGCAAACATTAAATTAAACAAGTAATTTAGGTTGGTTGTAAAGAGTTTGACTATATTTTTTATTTAACTGTAACAGTATCTAAACCCCACCCCATTTTTTCCCCTTTTGCCCCACACCTGAAAAAACCAATAAGAAAGCCAAGATGTCCTGAGTTCACATTAAACAGAAATCCTCACTCCATTGCCATTCCCTAACTACAATGAAATCAAAGCTACTGCGCCTCCCTACTCTTGCAAGTCATTTTTAGACCTACTGGAGAGCCTGCCCTGCTGTCCCCAGAAAGCCCCATTATGTGCATAACAAGAGAGAATTAAAAATTCTAGGGCCAAACTCTTATAGTGAAAGATATTTTGAACAAGTCTCATGAGAATCCATTTAAACATTTAATCCCTCAGTAAGCTTCAAATATCCTTTGAGAACTTGCACCATGATTCACCTCCATTTTCAGAGACTTACTTTATGAAGAATCTCTTTTGAGGTGTGATCAAATAACAGGACAGAGAGCCACAATGCAGAATCCTTGCGAAAAGACTTTGTGCTTGAATTTAGTAACATTTGCATCTGATCACAAACTTATAAGGAGATTGAAGTGGAACATTTTAAAGAATATCACAAGAATAGTTACTAATATTCAGAATGTGGGATATTTTACAGCACAAATGACCCAATTTCTTTAATAAATACACCTCATTAAAAGAGGGAATTTCTATCTTTTAAAATATGGTATATATACATGGAATATTATTCAACCTTCGAAAAGAAAGAAATTCTACCATAAGTGACAACATAGATGAACCTTAAGGACATCATGCTAAATTAAATAAATAAGTCACAGAAAGACAAAGGCTGCATGCTTTCACTGTTACCAGGTATCTATGAAAGTAGCAGAATATTTCACTCCCAAATATGCCTCCTTGGCATAAAGATTATTTGAGCTGATTATTTTGAGAAAAAGCAGACACAGGAGGGGATCTGAAAAGAGAATAGAAGCTACTTTTTTGTAAGAGAAATTTACATGTGTAAAGGAAATCTCCATTTGTGAGGATGTCTCCCTCTCCACAACAAGAAGAGATGGATGACTGTTTCACAGAAGAATCTTATCATTGGAAGAGACATTAACTTTTGTTGTGGTTGTTGTTTAGTCCCTAAATCCTGTCCACCTCTTTTGCAACCCCGCGAACTGTAGTCCCCCAGGCTCCTCTGTTCATGGGATTTCCCAGGCAAGAATACTGGAGTAGATATCCATTTCCTTCTCCGGGGAATCTTCCTGACCCAGGGATTTTCTCCTGAATTGGCAAGCAGATTCTTTACCACTGAGCAAACAGGGAAGGCCATGGTAAACATTACCTTCCTTGTTTAATGTGACTTTCCTGTTACCAGTTTCTTGTCCCTATTCCTCAGAGTTGCTCATTTTGTATTTAGTCGAAGACAATATTTCAGCTGCTGGCTTAGCTTACTTCTGAAAGTTATTCATTTTCCCCTGGGTACTACCATGTGTACACAAAATACTGTTGCTGTTCATCCACCAAATCATGTATGAATCTTTGCAACCCCACGGATGGCAGCAAGCCAGACTTCTCAGTAATTCACTATCGCCCAGAGTTTGCTCAAATTCATGTCCATTGAGTCAGTAATACTATCTAACTATTTCATCCTCCACCAGTCCCTTTTCCTTTTGCCTTCAGTGTTTCATAACATCAAGGTCTTTTCCAACAAGTCAGGTCTTCACATCAGGTAGCCAAAGTATTGGAGCTTCAGCTTCAGCATCAGTCTTCCCTCTAATTGGATACACAGGGTTGATTTCCTTTAGGATTGACTGATTTGAACTATGTTCAGTCTAAGGGACTCTCAAGAGTCATCTCCAACACCACATTTCAAAAACATCAGTTCTTCAGTGCTTAGCCTTCTTTATGGTCCAACTCTCACATCTGTACATGACTACTGGAAAAACTATAGCTTTGACTATATGCATATTTGTTGGCAAATGGTGTCTCTGCTTCTTAATATGCTGTCTAGGTTTGTCATAGCTTTCCTTCCAAGGAGTAAGCGTCTTTTAATTTTATGGCTGCAGTCATCATCCCCAGTGATTGTGAAGCCGAAGAAAAAATCTGTCACAATTTTCACCTTTTCCCCATATTTTTGCCATGAAGTGATGGAACTGGATGCCATGATCTTAATTTTTTGATTGGTGAGTTTTAAGCCAGTTTTTTCACTCTCCTCTTTCACACTCAATAAGAGGCTCTTTAGTTCCTCTTCAGTTTCTGCCATCCAGATGGTATCATCTACATATCTGAGGTTGTTGATATTTCTCCTAGCAATCTTGATTCCAGCTTTTGATTCAGCCAGCCTGGCATTTCACATGATGTACTTTGCATATAAGTTAAATAAGCAGGATGACAATACAGCCTTGATGTACTCCTTTCCCAATTTTGAACCAGTTTGTTGTACCATGTCTGGTTCTAACTGTGCTTCTTGACCTGCACACAGATTTCTCAGTAGACAGATAGGGTGGTATTTCCACCTCTTTAAGAATTTTCCACAGTTTATTGTTGTGACCCACACAGTCAAAGGCTTTAGTATAGTCAATGAAGCAGAAGCAGATGATTTTTCTGAAACTCCTTTGCTTTCACCATGATATAATGAATGTTGGCAATTTGATCTCTGGTTCCTCTGCCTTTTCTAAATCTAGCTTGTACATCTGGAAGTTCTCTGTTCATGTATCTTGGAAGCCTAGGTTGAAGGATTTTAAGCAGAACCTTGCTAGCATGTGAAATGAGCAAAAGTGCACAGTAGCTTTCACATTCATTGGCATGGTGCTTCTTTTGCATTGGAATGAAAACTAACCTTTTCCAGTCTTATGGCCACTGTTGAGTTTTTCAAATTTGATGACATGTTGAGTCCAGCACTTTAACAGCATCATCCCTTAGGATTTGAAATAACTTATCTGGAAGTCCATCACCTCCACTATCCTTATTCATAGAAATGCTTCCTAAGCCGTACTTGATTTCACACTCCAAGATGTCTGGCTCTAGGTAAGTGACCACACTACTGTGGCTATCTGGGTCATTAAGACCTTTCTTATATAGCTCTCATGTGTATTCTTGCCACCTCGTCTTAATTTCTTCTGCTTCTGTTAGGTCCATATCATTTCTGTCCTTTATTGTGCCCATCTTTGCATGAAATGTTTCCTTGGTATCTCCAATTTTCTTGGAGAGATCTCTAGTCCTTCTGATTCTACTGTTTTTCTCTATTTCTTTGTATTGTTCACTTAAGTAGACTTTCTTATCTCTCTTTGCTAATCTCTGGAACTCTGCATTCAGTTGGGTATAGCATAGCATAGCATGGCATAGTGAAGTCTCTCAGTCATGTCCGACTCTTTGCGACCCCATGGACTGTAGCCTACCAGACTCCTCCATCCATGGGATTTTCCAGGCAAGAGTACTGGAGTGGGTTGCCATTTCCTTCTCCAGGGGATCTTCCCAACTCAGGGATTGAACCCAGGTATCCCACACTGTAGGCAGACGCTTTACCATCTGAGCCACTGAAAGGCTCACTGAAAATGGCCCTACTTTCTTCAGTTTAACCCTGAACTTTGCAGTGAGGAACTTATGAACTGAGCCACAGTCAGCTCCAGGTCTTGTTTTTGATGACTGTATAGGGTTTCTCCATCTTTGGCTACAGAGAATATAATCAATTTGATTTAGGTATTGACCATCTGGTAAAGTCCATGTGTAAAGTCTTCTCTTGCGTCGTTGGAAGTGGGTGTTTGCTATGACCATCATAAAAGTTTAAAGCAAATAAATATGCAAAGGACTCTTTTGCCATAACTCTTCGCAGTATGAAATTCATCAACAAAATATTTTCAGTATATATAACTTTCCATTTCTAATGTCTGGTAAATTCAAATAATATGAAGGTATCAATATGCCAACTTAAACATAGACTTATCTTTGTTCACAAGATAATGTAAATGGACAACCATTTATATGGAGCTAGACTTAGTAAAGACACATGATTTGAGAATTCTGGTGAGGAATGTTGAATTGAAAATCAGAATCCATTGTTACCATAGACAATCTGCCCTGTCTCTAAAAAAAAAGTTGCTGTTACACAGCCATCTGCTCATGTCCCAAGCTGTTTACCTGGCTGTTTGCTCTACTTGTCAGAATAGCTCTTCAATATTCTCACCATGGCATGAGGGTCAGGTAACCACCTGGTGCTAGTGACCCAGGGTTGTTTTTCTTCTGCTGCTAAATTTTTTAGCTTACATCAGCTTGGGACTTGGAGAATTCAGCTGTCCAGTTTCAGCATATTAGCCAGTCATCCCCTCAGGGAGACATCCCCTTCTTCTATGTCCCTGATCCAACTCTGTTTTCTTTCCTTTTAGAACTGACAATACAAAATGTTGATATGTGTGTTAGTCATAAATAAACTAGCCAGAAAGTATAATGTTTACCAACCTGCATCAGCATTTTCCTTACACTAGTCTGACTTGAAAGGATGAAAATTGATTCAGCTATGCAAGACATTATTATTGTTATGGTTGTTATTGTTTCTGNAACAAAAACTTTGGAAGAATTTGTTTCTACAGGTTAAAAAAACAGAATGAAGGTAAGGGAAGGGTGATTTACTAAATTAGGTTTCCTGAATAACCTTCTTTTTATTCTTAGAAATAGGTAGGAGACAAGGTCTTAGACAAGTAGGATTCCCCTTCTTTAAGCTGTGTTTCCTTACTGTTTTAATCTGTGTTAATCATTTTGTGGAACAGAAATAATTACTGAAAGAGTATAATTTTCAAAATGATTGACTATTACTTATGATGTAGAGAAAGAAGTTCTGTCACACTGACTGACTCACTAAAGGAGACAATTTTCCTCTATAATAAATTGTTATGAGAAAAGTAACCAGACATCAACATAATGTCTATTTCTTCAGGTCCTCAATAAATGCAATTAAATTCTTCTCTTCCCCTTCAATGAATGACCAGGTTTGATAACCAGATAGAATATAACAAGTGTGGAGCAGCAAGTAGGATTTCCAGTATGATCTAGTAATTTTTTATATTCAGGTTGCCTATGAGCCACATTAATATTGATGATTCAGGGATTACAGATTTTTTTTTTTTCCTTAAGAGTGTGGCAGCTAGTGGGATTCATAGCTATTCTCTTTATGCAAGTAGGTATTTTCACACACACTTTGATTTGAAGAGTTTCTCAAGTTTCCACCTATCCAACATTAGTTTTCTATTTATCTATCAAAGTGCTACTGTACTTTACTACTTTAGGAATTCCATGATTTAAAAACAAAAACCAGATTATTAGAAGGAAAAGGAGAGAGGCTCTTCATAGATAGAATGAGACAACCAAGATATTTGGCCAAGATCATGAAGCCAAAATTTATGTTTTTGAGGAAGATAAGGAAAGAGTGAAAATTTTGCTTCTTTATTATTAGCAAAGGCTTTAACCCAAACTCCGATATGTAGATATCAGTGTTAGATCACTTGAGAGACTTGATTTATATTGATTGCTATTTATTTGTTTTAAACGCATTTATTTTGGCCTCATAGACTCAGATAGTGATTTCTTTTCCTTGGGGATAATATGAATCTTGCACAGCTTTCTCAAAACAGAAGGCCCCTCTCAGGTGGGAGGTAGGTCCTAGTCCAGTTTACCTAAAGTGTGTAATATATTAGTAAAGCTGCTATGAGCACTTTTGTGGGCATTTATCTTAACCTCTTTAGATCAATATCTAGGAAAGGAGCTGCAGGATCATGGGGTAAGCATGCATTTAACTTGAAAGATACTGCCAAAGTGTTTTCTAAAGAAACTCCAGTACTTTGGCCACCTCATGTGAAGAGTTGACTCACTGGAAAAGACTCTGATGCTGGGAAGGATTGGGGGCAGGAGGAGAAGGGGACGACCAAGGATGAGATGGCTGGATGGCATCACTGACTCGCTGGGCGTGAGTCTGAGTGAACTCCAGGAGTTGGTGATGGACAGGGAGGCCTGGCAAGTTGCGATTCATGGGGTCACAAAGAGTCGGACACGACTGAACGACTGAACTGAACGGAACCATCCCGCTTTAAGTTGCCTCACCAGGAGGTAGAGAGTTGTCTCACACCTTCAACAATACTTGTTACAGCAAGTGATAATTGGCAACAGATGAGTGGCTCTTCTATATTAATATAATGATTGATATAATTTTTATTAATATACTAATACTACTCAGCAACAAAAAGAAATAATCTACCAATACAAAACAACATGACTATATCTTAAAAAATCTTGCCAAGTGAAAGAAGCCAGACACAAAAGGATACAGAGTACATGAGTACATATTTCTGAAGCTTTAGAAAAGGCAGAACTAACCTACAGAGACCAGAAGCTTTTCAGTGGTTGCCTGAGGCATAAGGTATGTGGTGATGGAGGCAGGGGCATAACTGGGAAGGACACAGGGACCTTGTGTGTGGGTTGATAGAAATAATCTATATTTTGAATGAGATGATAGTTACATAAGTATACATCTATCTCAAAATGTAACAAGTTTATAGTATTTATAGTATATAAATAAATTTTATATAAATATTCATTTTATTGTATATATATAAATCTCAAAACAGTTTTGTTTTTAAATGGAAGGAAAATCAATCTAGTTTTGAAAGTTAAAGAAGGGGGGAAGAAAGAGAAGGTGAATCCAAAAAAAGACTAGTGTTCAAGAAAAGCTTCACCTTGTAGCAGAGTGGCCCTAAGGATGCTTGAACTGCTCTTGTTCCTAGAATGTGGTGTGGGGAGTGAAGCCCAAGCTCTCACTGGAAGCCAAATCACTCTGAATTAGTTGACAAGATGAGTGTCTGGCTGTTAAGGTAGGAAAGATTCTGTGAAGGACAGAAGGGAAATGTCTAAAATCAACTTCTTCTGGTTCACACACGGGATTTGTCTGAACCTAATGGTATTAGCCTCTTCCATTGGCTTTGTATCTTTGCTCTCTTTGGTTTTAAATACTTGTATCCTTTTGATGGATTTCCTTAACCAGTTTCTCTCCCTAGTCCTGGTTTTGTGTGCAATTTCCCTATTATGTCATTTGGGATATGATAACAGAGCTTTGAAAATCTTTCCACCATTGGTATATACAAATATCTATTTTGGGGGGTGCCTAATAATGCAAATCAAATAATATCATCTTTATTATGATTCATGATAATTCATATGATTCATGATAATTCATGATTAAGTCAGAGGAATTTTTTACTACAGTCTTGATTTCAGCTAGAAAATACTGAGAAGCAAATATTTAGTTGTATACTTTCAAGAAATACCCTTTCAGAAATAAATACTGTTTCAGAAATACATTTTAATTGACTGTGGTACAAAAATGGAGTTAGACAGATTTATGTTTATTTGATCAGAAAATGAATATAAAATATTGACCATATATTTATATTTTTAAAAAGACTATTTTTCTGTGTGGTTTGTGTACATGTGTATAAATACTTTATTTGCATTTGTAAATATTTTTATATGTACACATTTTCAATATAACATTATTTGAATTTGTCATTATTTTCCAGTGTGACTGGAAAGTCACTTTAAAAGAAAAATACTGTTGACCTTTGTTTTTCTACTTTAGATTTTTAATTTTTCCTTGAATGATATTCAGACTTTATAAGTGATAAAGTTAAAGAATGATTAGTTTCAAACTTCCTATATTCAATGAATTTTAAATCTAAAATATCTATTATAAAAACTCAGTCTTTAACAATGCTATGTACAAACAAAATTGTAAGATTTATAAAAAGTAACTTTACCGATTCTCAGAGTTTTCTTGCTGCTGCTGCTGCTGCTAAGTTGCTTCAGTCATGTCTGACTCTGTGCAACCCCAGAGACGGCAGCCCATCAGGCTCCCCCTCACTGGGATTCTACAGGCAAGAACACTGGAGTGGGTTGCCATTTCCTTCTCCAATGCATGAAAGTGAAAAGTGAAAGTGAAGTCGCTCAGTTGTGTCTGAATCCAAGCAACCCCGTGGACTGCAGCCTACCAGGCTCCTCCATCCATGGGATTTGCCAGGCAAGAGTACTGGAGTGGGTGGCCATTGCCTTCTCCCAGAGTTTTCTTAAGTGACATTTGAACACCAAGTGATTATATTTTATTATTTACCAATTATTTACTAAATGAGACAGTATTGCTTGTTTGCTTTCTTCTTTCTTTCCTTCCTTCTTAAATTTCAAACAAGTGAGTTCAATTCAGTTGCTCAGTCGTGTCCAATTCTTTGCGACCCCATGGACAGCAGCATGCCACGCTTCCCTGTCCATCACCAACTCCCAGAGCTTACTCAAACTCATGTCCATCGAGTCAGTGATGCCATCTTATCCTCTGTCGTCCCCTTCTCCTCCTGCCTTCAATCTTTCCAAGCATCAGGGTCTTTTCAAATGAGTCAGTTCTTTGCATTAGATGACCAAAGTATTGGAGTTTCAGCTTCAGCATCCATAAGAGACTCTAAAGAGTCTTCTCCAACACCACAGTTCAAAAGAATCAATTCTTTGGTGCTCAGATTTATAGTCCAACTCTCACATCCATACATGACTACTGGAAAAATCACATCTAGAATACCTGACAGAAATACAGTTCCTTTCCATGCTCTTTTATATTATTTTTGCTCATCTGAATAGCCTGTAAAAGATAGTATAATTTAGAGAAACTTGCTGAAGTTCCTCTTTGATTGTTTTTCATTTTATTAGAAAAGTGCTGAATCAACTTAATAGTCTTTCTGGAGAAAGGTACCATATACGTTATCAACACCAGCCTGCACCAAGAGAAAAAAAAAAAAAAACTTTGAATGTTGAGATATTAATTAGCAAATATATAACTAAAAATGATAGATGTAGTTAAATGCTATTTTTGTTATGTCAGTCCAATGCATTACCAGAGAACAAATGTAAGGGCTACTGAATACTTCTCCATTTAAATGTCATATGTTATAACCATCGTTAAGCAAACTGATTGATATTGCTGATATCTGTATCTGAATATCATTATGCAAATGATTTTAAAATTCTTAAATTGAATAAAATTTCAAAAGGTGTAATCTGAGTTTCTGCCCCCTAGCTAGATTATCTAAACCTAGTGTTGTCTGTTTTAGGTTAAAGGAGACTCTCAACTCCTCCTCATTATTTTTTCCTCAGAATTATGTCACTTCTTTGATATCTACAAGTTGTACTGAATGTTTTGTCAGAGCTGGTTTTGACAATAGTGTTGACCCATTGTCTATATGAAGGTTTATAATGAATTCAGGGCTGGTGCTTAAAGGGTGGTGTATTCCACAGAAAAAATACCAACAGGGTCAACATTATGTAAAAATGTACAGAAGATGTACATAAGATAGAAGGAAAATTACAAATTGTTAATTCAAAGCCTTTATTTAATGTGAAAATATGTTAAGAAGCTGGTACAGGTCACAGAGAAAATTAGTGGCAGAACTGAGTTTGGAGTTGGGGGCTCATGAAGGTCTGCTGCCCTGATGGAAAAGTTTGCTGTTTAGCCCTTACCAACTCCCACGCTGATACTGACTGTCATATGCTCTGTTCAACACACGTCTCGATGATCTATTCCAAATTACTCATTAGAAGAAAAAACTTGACTACAGAAAGTCACAAAATTCTAAGGAGGCCCAAGAGTTTCCTAAACATTCTCCAAGACTAGGCAATTCACTATCTTAAATTTAACTGGGTAAAATCTGAGATAATGTAACAAGGATCTTCTATATAGATCTTGAATACATCCTTAAGATTCCCATCTGTTTATGGTCCTCACGGTCTCCTAGAGTAACACAGCTCAATAGTCCTTCCAATATTTTAAAAATTGGGTCATGTTTTTCTTTGTTTCAGAATTCATCTCTCCAGACCTATTAAAAGTTATTCACACAATAGTGTCCATATATCTTTGTCATCATCACTTCATTCCCATGAATGTGCTTAACTGCTAATGTTGAACCTCTCACAATTTATTCTATAGTAATAATAATAATTTCAAACACAGACTTAAAATGCAATTTGCTTATGAAAGTTTACATGTGAATAAATACCCCATATAATCTAAATGAGATGATTCTGAGCAGAAATTTTGATGACCCTTTATTTCTAGTCCTATCAATTTGTTTCTGCAAAATCACTCTAGCAGAAGACTTAAGAGAAAAAAAAAAGAGTCAGGGGAAATTGGTGGTTTTTTTTTTTTTTTCCTCTATACAATTACAACCCAATCCTGATGATTACTTCATGCTAAACTTATTTTACATGTGTATTATATAATATTTTAAGGACATTGATAGAGGAGAAAGAAGGAGAATAGAAAAACAACATGCAGCCAGAAATGAAGAAAACTCTGAATCAACTGCCTTTGTGAAGGAGATGAAAGGACAAGAACCTACCACCTTGGCATGCTATTCAGCTACATCCCTGTAAATAAGGATACAAGATTTGAGTCAACATCTTGGAATTCAGATTTCCTAAAGTTACAGTTTCTTTTTTGGTTCTCAATTACCTTAAGAAAACATCCAGATTATCTACATTAGATCATATAGCCAGGCAACAGTTTAGTAGTATTTGTCATTGTTATCGTGTGTGTGTGGCTTGTCATTCCAGGTGGCAAGACTGGACAAAAGTAATAGCTCAATGTTTTGGATAATAAATCATGTAAGGCACTACTTCTTAAAGAAATATGTGTGCTCAGAGTGTTATAGTTGGGCTATAAAGTACATCATCGTGGTCTCTCCATTTCTGAAGTACATTTTAATTTCTGGTTCTAAGGGGAAGAATATAAATACATGATGATACAATTTCGCATGTGCTTCAGTATTTAATTTGATTTGAAAATTAGATAGTAGAATATACTGTATTTTTTAAAGTCTTATTGCCTCCATTTAACTCATATAATTTAAGCATAAGAGTCATTTAGTCTCTGCATAATTTTTAATTAGCTCAACTTTCTCTAATTATTACATTAGCTGAAGTTCTTAAAGCCTTCCTGCTCCTTATCTCAGAAGGGTAGAGTATAACAAGGGTGAAGGACCCTTAGAGGACTAAGGAGATAGTAATTTATAATTAATGTGACAAGCTGACGTTTCACTTATGATGAAATCATTTTTGAAAAAAGGATATGTCACATTTTAAAAATACATGTATTAGAAAGTACAATTTTTAAAATTGCAATGAATACAATTAAATTGTGTATGTTCTCAAATTCTTTATCCTTAGGAGAAGGATACTCCTCCTTTAGTATTCAACTGAAGCCCCCAAGTCTCTATCCTGTATAATCAGGCTAGGAGTCCAATGATCTCTCTAAGTGCTGTATTTCATGAAGTATGAAGAGCATAACTGTTCACACTTTAAGATCACTGAAGTAGGATGTTTCCTACTGTCAATGAAATCTTGCAACTTTGTCAGCCAGACAACAATTATGAAAGAGGTATCATTGTCAAGACATGTGTGACTTTATAGATATCCCTGGTGGCAAAACTGGCTAAAATACATTTCAGCATTCTGAATATTTGAATGTAAGGATAATTTGAGGAAGAAATATGATATCTATTTGTTGTACAGAACCCTCATGAATTCCACAGCAAGATTATAAAAAGTATCAGCTTCAAAACTAGCATCACTGGCTTGGAAAAAAATATCCCAGAATCAATAGTATTCTTAAGTAGAAAGTTAAAATGTAAATTATAAGAAAAATTTTATGATAACTTAATTGGCATTTTTTTTTCTTTGTGATATGTAAAATAATAGTGCTCCTTAAAATAACGCCATCTTAGAGTCAAAAAATACCATAATTTTAGAAATTTTCAGGGAGTCATTATATGCTCTACCATTTATATTGACTCTGGCTTTTTGATGATACCTGCCTTCACACACATAACAGGGCCACTTCTTGCACCTCTTATAATGGCTGTTTGCCTTACGGGAAGCCACAAAGCAGAGTTGCTATCAAGCTGTGGCATTAAAAATTCTTCACTGGAGTCTTGGATGTGAGGGGAAAATAACAAACAACATAATACCACACAGCAAATTTTAACCTGGACTATCTGGTAGCATACTTTTCCCTGATTCTCCATAGAGACGTCCTTTCTAGATTTCTCCTTGTTCTTGCTTCTCTCTATCATTGCAAGAAACAACTTGCCTAGCTAAGAAGGAAATACCTTAGCCTATACTGAAACCACACTGGTGTCTAAAAATTTGCCAAGTTCTCTCCCAGTTAAAAATAATGGTGGTCTTTCACATTATCATTATTATATAAAGTAGCTAATTTTCTTATTGACTCAAATTCCTTCCCTCTAGAATAGCATTTTTGCTTTACTATTTCATAGCTAAAGAGCCTATTAAAATGTCTCTTTGCAAGATGTCTGTGTGCTTTCCAAAACCAAAGAACAGTACATTCTTAAAGATAAATTCTGTTTCTATTTGCTAAAACGAACAAACAAAAAAAGGCAGATTGTTAAAATATCAGCTTGTTTCTGATATATACAAAATTTGCTGGAAGCAAACATAACAACAACAACAACAAACCACTAAGATTTCAGAGACCATCTTGATGATTTGAACTTTGATTCTATTAATATTTTTGTGACAGTGAAAGTGAAAGTCGCTCAGTTGTGTCCGACTTTTTGTGACCCCATGGACTATACACTCCATGGAATTCTCTAGGCCAGAATACTGGAGTGGGCAGCCTTTCCCTTCTCCAGGGTATCTTCCCAACCCAGGGATCAAACCCACGTTTCCCACATTGCAGGCGGATTCTTTACCAGCTGAGCCACAAGGGAAGCCCAATATATTTGTACTAAAAGCTTAATAACACAAATGAATGGGTTTTAATAGACACTGATCTCCTCTGAATATATGAATAGCAGACACTCACTAGTGAGTGAGACAGATTTAAAAGCAGAAATTTGTGAGACTTGAGTACAAATTCTACTTCCAAGGTCTCCAGAATGGAATAAACTAAAGATAGGCAAAGTTATCAATAACTCAATGTGATCTATAAATCCTGCAAATAAAAAACAAAATATGGGCTACAAAGTAGAGCAGCAGTTTTCAAATTTCAGTGTGTTAAACTTTAGAGACACCCAAGGAGCTTGTTCGAAACTACAGAGTTCAAACTCCTAACCTCTAATTATTCTGAGTTAGTAAGTCTTTGGGAAGTCTAGAAATTTACATTTTGTCACAAAAATATCAGGCAATTCTGAAGCAATAGTTTAAGGCATCATATTAAGAAAGGAAAAAAAACTGCTATGTCTATATATCAAATAGAAAAAAAAAAAAAGACAAAAAATCCAAACACATGTTACAATAATATGGCCAAATGGTTTGGATCATTTGCTTGGATATCTGGATACACAGTCCAACAATTAGCAGATTTATGATAAAATAATTTACAACACTTTAAAGCATCTAATGGACAAATTAGTCCTTCATATTTAATTATCTTCAGAGAGAAAAAACTCTTAGTATGATAATTTAATTACATTACTTCAAAAAGTATGCATACACAGAACATCACAGTCCTGATCTTGCACACTATACTGGTATTCAGTAGAAAGTAAATTTCGATAATTATCATCATTATACATTAGTTCCTCATGCAAACACATGCCCCACATAACAGAATCAGAGTCACAAGCAAATGCAAGTTCCTGGTGACTTTCTCTAGCAGCACTTGTGATCATCACCCTCCTCTGTACAACCCTTAGGTAAGAATTCTGTGGAGTTTACCATTACCCTGCTTTTTCGGTTGGAACTGACCAATTCACCTTAAGGCCAGGAACCTCAAAGCATTATATGTATGGACCCTAAGACACGTGCCTCCCCGTCCTATTCTCTGTCCGCACTCTGCTTTGACCTCCCCATGTAGTCCCTTAAAACATGTTATGTACTTCCTCCAGGACCCATGAATAAGAAGTTGCTTTATTTGAATTTCTTTTATGATCTGTCATTGAACCTCTCCTCACTATATGGCACCTTGTGCTCCATTTAACAAGTGTTAATTGAACAAAGCCACAACACAAGACAAAGGTTTTACCATTTTAGGAATCTTTCTGAATATAACCTTGAATAAATACAAATTTACCTTAATCTATTCCACTACATGCATTTTTTACTGTACTCACTAAACTTCATCACTCTAAGGGTCATTAGTTTTTCCTTAACACATGACTTGAAGACCATGGTGTCTGTTTGATACTAGAAATGTTGCATAATTAAGAGTTAAACCAACTGAAAGTATAATGCTCTGTCAATTAGTATCTTAACTTTTCCTCAAATTTTTATTTAATAATATTACTTTGGATAAGAATTAGAGCAAAGGTAGCCTGCATGACCTTTAAAATTTCCTTCCAACCTAATGATTCATACATATATTACAATGCAGTAGAATGTAAATAACTCTATCCTTAAAACACAAATAAATAAATGAAACAATACTTTCTCCTTTTTATATTTAGGTTCAATTCATGCTTGCTCCATTGCTCCCAAATTCCTTGGGGTTATTGCAAGGTTGTAAGAGGAATCTTGCTGATGGGTACAATAAAATTATACAGTAACCAACCATCTGCCCTCCCACTGCCTGAAAACCAGAGAAGGAAGAATGTAAGATAATTCAACTCATCACTATTTATGTACCTAGAAATATAAAGTTACACACACACACATATAGACAGACAGAGAGAGAGCCTGATAGAAGTCATGTAAATCAATAACTGTAACAGGGTTACAAAAAATAGCGCAAGAGTTCATACTCTTTCTAAAGAGAATCTTTTCAAGCCCACTCCCTGCCGTTCAACCCATACCACTTAGTGTTAAGCCTTGATTGTGCTGATTTGATGGGTAGAGAAGAGAGAACATAGAAAGAACATGAGAGCTATAATTGCTTTACATTGGAAAAGGCACGGAGGTATCACTGAGGAAGAGAAGAGAGTGAGAAGATGGGAGGGCAGGCATTAAAGAGTAGGTGGAGTAGATGGAGTATACTTGACTCAACACGTGAAAGGGAGAGAAAAAAGAAGAAATTTTGGAGTTGCCAAGGGAAATGGAATTTGGAGAGAAATGTATAAAGCATATATTGTGAAGTTTTGGAACTGTATTTTTTGTTATTCTCTCTCTTGTTTCTTGTTTATTAAGAAACTTCAGTAAAGACTTATTATCAAAGATAGAAATATTTCCCAATATTTTGTAATTTGGTTTGTGATTTTCTTAAATGCAATGAAATGGAACTTGAAGCAAGATAATGACTCAGATATTTTCAAGTAAAATCTGAAACAGATATTATCTAAGCTCAGATAATACAAAACTCAAGTCAGGAATTTGTTCTCCCATCAGAAGTGCAGATCTAATTAATATAATTGTTAGGGAGGGGGACTTCCCTGTAGGTAGATTCTGGGTTATCAGTTTGTCTGAGATTTCAAACCTAACACTTATTTAGAGATGAACTTAGAAACGAGGAAAAAAGGAAAGAATGAGGTGTGTGTGTTCTCACTTAAAAAGACTGCCTCTCTGGTTAGATGTGTGACTATTCAGACTGCCAATAGGTCTCAAAGTGTCCAGAGTTACAGCTTTGAGTCACTAAACTCTTGAAATAGACTAACACTTAATGGATACATGGAAACTTACATATAAGCTTTCATAGGTTATACACATTATTAAGAGGATGTAAAGTTTTTCTCAGAGATCTCCTCTAAGGCAGTACTCTTATCAAATTTTATTTCCTTAACAACCCAATCAAAACAAACAGAATCACACAAAAGTGAACAGATTAATATGCCTCATTTGCTAAATCTCCTCTAAATATTTCTAATGACACAAGTAACTCATATTCATTGTGCAAAATAAAAAATTAAAAAGAAAATATCAGTCAAATATTCATAGTTGCTCAATATTTTGATATATATATATGTAAGCATTAATAGTTTTTCCTTAAAATTTTATATAAGCTATCTAATTTGCAGACATACAGTGGTTCACAGTATTCCTTTTTAACGCTTTTGATTTCTTAAGGTCAATGGTGATGTCCTTTCATCTATGAGTTCAGTAATTTAGTTTTTTCTTGGTTAGGATAATTTCTATTAGTGTCCTATGGGCTAAAAAATTTATTCAATAATTTTCCACTACTATATTTTCATTTTTAGAATTTTATAGATGGTTCTTTTGTAGCTTTATGTGCTCAATTTATATCTGTTTATCCATCTTTTCTATTAAATTGTTAAAAATGTTTATAACAGCAGGCTTTTTAAAAATTGAAGTATAAGTGACATATAATATTATATTAGCTCCAAGTATACAACATAGTGATTTGATATTTTATAGACTACATGCCACACAAATTTATTATAAAATATTGAGTATATTTTCTGTGATGTACATTACATAAAATAAAGCCTGTGACTTTTTTAGTTTATAAATGTTAGTTTGTACCTTTTAATCCCATTCACATATTATTTCCCTACTCATATCCCTTCCCCTCTGGCAACTATTAATTTGTTCTTTGTGTCCTTGAGTCTGTTTCTGTTTTGTTGTTTTTTCTTTGTTTTACTTTTAGATCCAGTGAAAACACAACTCTTTGTCTTTCTCTGCCTGACTTAACTTCAGTAAGCACAATACCCTACAGATCCATCCATGTTGTTGCAAATGACAAGATACCATTCTTAATATGACTGAGGAATGTTCCACAGCATGTATATACCACATCTGCTTTATCCATTCATCTTGATGGACACTTTGGTTGTTTCCATATCTTGGCTAATATAAATAATGGTGCTTTGAACACTGGGGTGCATATATCTTTTGAAATTAGTGTTTTACGTTTCTTTGGATAAACACCAAGACATGAAATTCCTGGATCATATGGTAATAAAATTTTTATTTTTTGAGAAACCTCCATGTTGCTTGCTATAGTGGCTTCACTAGTTTACATTCCCAGCAACAGTGCCTGAGGGTTTCCTTTTCTCCACATCCTGGCCAACACTTGTTATTTCTTGTATTTTGGATGATAGCCACTCTGACAGGTGTGAAGGGATATCTCATTGTGGTTTTGACTTGCATTTTCCTGATGATTAGTGACATTGTTGAGCATACTCTCATGTGCCTGTTGGCCATCTGTATGCCTTCTTTGGGAAAATACCTATTCAGGTCCCCTGCCCATTTTTAAGCAGATTGTTTTTTGATATAGAGTTTATGAGTTATTTACATATTTTGGACATTTATGCGATATCAGACATATCATTTGCAAATATCTTTTCCCATTCAGTAGGCAGGCTTTTCACCTTATTGATGATTTCTTTCATTGTACAAAAGATTTTTTGCTTCATGTAGTCCCACTTGTTTATTTCTTTGTTGTCCTTTCTTGAGGAAAGAAATTTAAAAAAATATACATTGCTAAAGCTGATGTCAAAAAGCATCCCATCTGTTTTCTTCTAGAAGTTTCAAGTCTTATATTTAAGCCTTTAAAGAATGGCCTTTATCACTATTTTTTCCATCTGATTGCTGTGGCTAGGACTCCCAAATCTATACTGAATAAAAGTGGTGAAAGTGGCATCCTTATTTTGTTCTGGATTTTGTAGGTAAAGCTTTCACTTTTTCACCATTGAGTATAATGTTAACTGTGGGTTTGTTATAAATACTTTTTATTATGTTGAGGTAGTATGTTCCCACTATATCAACTTTGTTGAGGGTTTTCATCATGAATATGTGATAAACTTTATCAAATGATTTTTCTGCATCTATTGAAATGGCCATGTGATCTTTATCCTTAGTTTTGTTAATTTGGTATATCATGTTATTTGATTTGGGGATATTAAACAACTCTTGCATCCCTTCAATAAATCCATCTTGATCATGATTTATGATCCTTTTAATGTATTGTTGAATTTGATTTGCTAATATTTTGTTGAGGATTTTTACATCTATGTTCATCAGGGATATTGGCTTGTAATTTTCTTTCATTGTAGTGTTTTTGTCCAGTTTTAGTATCAGGGTAATGCTGTCCTCATAGAGGCAGTTTGGAAGGATTCCCTCCTCTTCAATATTTTGGGATAGTTTGAGAAAGACAAGTATTAACTCTTTAAATATTTGGTTGAATTCCCCTGTGACGCTGTCTGGTCTTGGACTTGTTTGGTGGGAGTTCTTTTTTGGTCAATGATTCAATTTTATTACTAGTAATCAGTCTATCCAGATTTTTTATTTCCTCTTGGTATAGTCTGAAAAGATTGTATGTTTCCAGGAATTTACCAATTTCTTCTAAGTTGTTTTATTTGTTAGCATTGTTCATAGTACTGTCTTAGAACTGTTCATATTTCTGTGATATCAGAATAAAAAGTCATTTCTAATTTTATTTATTTGGTCCTTCCTTCTGGGTTTTTTTTTTTTTTTCCTTCCTTTCCTTGATGAATTTGGCCAAAGTTTTATCAGTTTTATAGATCTTTAAAAAATATCATATTTTTTTTATCATAGTCTTTTCTACTGTTTCTTTTAAAAGTCTATTTATTTGTGCTCTGATTTTATTATTTCCTTCCTTCTTCTGAAACCTGGCTTTGTTTCTTCTTATTTTTCTAATTCCTTTAGGTATAGTTAGGTTACTTATTTGAAATTTTCCTTGTTATCTAAGGGAAGCTTGATTATATAAACTTGCCTCTTAGAATTGCTTTTGATGCATCCCATATTTTAGAAAACTGTGTTTGTGTATTAATTCATCTCAAGTTATCCTTGATTTCTTTATTGATTTATTGGCTTTTTAGTAGCATGTGGTTTAGTCTCCACGTGTTGTTTTTTCCAGTTTTCTTCCTGTAATTGATTTCTAGTTTCATACTGTTGAAGTTGGAAAAGATGCTTGATAAAATTTCAATCTTCTTAAATTAGTTGTGGCTTGTTTTGTGACTTAGCATGGGATCTATCTTAGAGAATGTTTCATCTACACTTGAAATCAGATGTGTGTTCTTCTGGTTTTGATAGAATGTTCTGTAGTAAATATCTATAGACAGTCTCTGTTCATTCTAAGCTCTGACTTTGGTTACTTGTTTATTTTCCTCTTAACTGCTTTTTATTTTGGTTACAAGGCACTATTTTCTGCTTCTTTTTCTGTGTGTGCTAATTTTGAATCTTATTTTATTTTTGAGAGAGTCCTGATAATTTTACTATTCTTTTTAAGTGTTTTGAATTTTATTTTGGCTTGAAGTTAGTTTACCAGCAGATTTTTAAAAATTTTGTCAAGCTTATTTTATGCTTATTAGAATTGATCTGTTTTGCATTTTTCCTTAATCTTACCAATAATGTGTAGTCTTTACTTTAAGGATGGGCTTCTAGGATTTTACTTCAACATAGAAAGAGCTCAGCATCTCTCCACTTTAGCTGGGCTGGAGGTCCAATATATCTTAGGATTTCATGACTTATGATATATCTGATTAGATCTCTCTTCCCCCACCAGCTGTTCTTTGCTAGACTTCATGATGTCTTAATCTGTATGTGACCCCAGAATACATTCTTGTGTAGGACCTGTTTTACTTATTTTTGTACATTCAGAAGTGTCTCACAGAGTGCTTGGCATATGGTTTCTTTAGGAAATATGATTTTAAATGAATTAAACTGAGTATCTATTCAAGAACAGATAATGATTAAAACTCAGTGTAAATAAATGAAGTGAGGCCCTTTTAAAGGATTTAAATAATAATTTGCCCATACTATAAATAAACAAATATTTCAAAATAATTTGTAATATTTTGTTCAGTAAACTCATACAATACAAAAAAGAATCATGGAAAAGAAAAATTGCATCTACTGTTCTGGCATTTGGCTTGTCTTAATAGACTAAGCTCATCCTAGTACTATGTTTATTCATCTCAATTTATTAACACCAGTTGTATCCATCCAAAAGTTCTAAAGATGGAGAGTTATAGTTTACAAAAATGCTCAACAGTATATCTGCATCTACAGTTTAATCAAAATATTAAAATTTTAGTTATTTACTACAATTTTAGAAAACCATAGTATATCAGAAAATGTGGTTCTAGTTCTTGCTTTGACTGTTTATATCTGTTATACCCTTGTCGAGTTATTTAGCTAGACAAGACCTCAGATTTCACATTGCCAAAAATGAAAATCGTATTAGTTTCTTAGAGTTGTTTTGGGTCTGTTAATTGTTCTAACCTGCAAAACACTTTTGTAGCATGATTTCTTACATGGTAGGCACTCATTAGTATAACCAATTTAAATTGAAAGTGAATTTCAATTAAAACATTACTTAAACTTGTAACAATATAAGCAAACTAGTTTGTGCATGTAATTATAGAAAAAAATGGACAGTTTATAACAACATTTTCAAATAAATTAAGAAATTAGTATTAAAATATTTTACTTTCTCCAATTGTTATAATTTTCTACATTAAAAGTACATATATTTTAAAGCAATTTTTAAACTAAAAATGGTATATTTTATTTCTATTTCGTTGGTTGGTAACCTATTTCAAAAATGATTGATGACGACTCATTTAGCTTTAAATTTCACCTGCATTTGTAAATATCAACCACAATTGGAAAATATTAACCATTGTATTTTCAATGGAAAACTTATTGTTTTAAAAGCTTGTGTTCATTTTAATCTAATTTTTCTGTTTTTTGATTTTCAATTGAGAATTAGCAGCCCCCAGTGCTATAGTGTGTCTGTGTGTTAATCACTCAGTCGTGTCCAGCTCTCTGTGACCCCATGGACTGCAGCCTGTCAGGTTCTTCTGTCCATGAAATTCTCCATGCAAGAATACTGGAGTGCATTGACATTTCCTTCTCCACAATGCTGTAGAAGACTATGTAAATTATTTCCTGACAAGCCTTGGTAGCACATATGCTTCTTTTAAGAATAACTAAGAAGCAATTTGCTGATTAGTACACTGTATTTCTTTGTGCCCAAGTCTTTAAAGAACATTCAATATCTGTTCCACTTAAATACGACAAATACTCTGACTCTAAGTACTCAATCTTATTTCCCCTGTATGTCATTCAAAATCTGTAAACCATAGATACATTTAAAATCAAGATGAAGTAATGATTTCTGTTTTGTACCATATTGTAAATTAAAACAAGAGTATAAGTGGTTTTCAAATATCCACAAAGAAATTAATAATAAAACTACTAATTTTTTCTATTCACAGAAATTAAACAAAAGTGAATAAAAATGTTTACTCCACAAAATTGAAAGAAAATTAGCTAACATAAACTTCATCATGAATATCATCTTAATTTATGTTCATTATAAAAATTAAAATCATAAAATTAAGAAGAAAAAATTTTTTATGTATCTCTTAAAACTGATGAACGAATACTAATATTTGTTCAGGTGAATTAAAGTATTTTATTAAACATATCCCTAGTACCTTTTAGATTCTCTATTTGTATTGGTGAAATTAAATTGCTCCTAGCTTCTCCAATACTAACTACAGATATAATATTTTAGCATGTAGGCTCAGAGTTTCCAGTTGCTTGGTCAATCCAATATAGCACAGTCTCTCACCTTCTTAAATATTACAAAGACATTTATGTAAGTTGAAGAATCAATCTTAGCTAGAGCTCATCTGGAACACCAATCTGGGACACATCTTAGATGTGTCCAAAAGCACTGGTCAAGAGGATCTACTTCTGGTCCTTCTAACATTTCTTCTACTACAGCAGGACAAGACAACTGCTGCCCTTAATGTCAGAGTGCATCTTGAGCTGCTCATAAGTACCTTGGCAAAGTGAAAGGGAGAACATTCCTATTTTGATATGATCAACTAAAGGTCTTACAGCAAATTTGAATGAAATACATTAAATTGTTTGAGAAACAGCTCATTGGCTGTGACACACAAATATAAGGTCTAACATCTTCAGGCCTCAAAAACTTCACCTGATCACTCTCATCTGAATCAATTTCGTTAAGAAGTAAGATTAAACACTTTAAATATTTTTTAATAGCTAGAGTTATATGAATTGAAACTTAAGGTCACACCAAAGTCAATGCAGGTGACACAAGAGATTGAGGTTCAATCCTTGGGTCAGCAAGACCCCAGAGAAGGGAGCAACAACCCAACCCAATATTCTTGCCTGGAGAATTCCATGGACAGAGGACCTGGTGGGCTACAGTCCATGGGGTCTCAAAGAGTCAGACACGACTGAGAGACTAACACTTTCACTTTCAAAGCTTAACTAAATTCTCTAGTAGTTTTGAATTTGAAGACTCATTTGAAAATGTCCTTGATTTTCTGTGTAATATCTGGCACTTTCATTCTGAGTTCCCGTGTGAACTGCTGGCGATGGTGTTGGTGGGGAGCTTCTCTAATTAAAATTTGTTATCTCCTCTCCAATTTTACCCTACACAGGAGAATAACATTCAAATAAAATGACAAAAGTACTAAAATGAAAAAAGAGACTATTTAGAAGCTCTCAAATTTTAACTCAATTTAGAAATGAAAAATAACTGCTGACAGAATGGTAAAATTGTTTTTTTTTTTTTACCTGTCCTGGTCTGAAAATAGTTACTAGTAAACCATGTTATAGTCAATACCTTTAAAGCTAACTTAAATATATATATATTCTCATTACTATTCCTCTCCCACATGCAATCCATCTTTATCTCCTGTAGCTTTTATTATCTTATTTCTAAATTATAGTATAAATCCATTCATTTATTTTCATTTCAACCAATGGCAAATTAGCCCAGGCCTTTGGTGCCCTGCAGAGGGATTAATGCAATTGCTTCTCCAATTAAAATATTTTTAATTGTAACATTAATTCATGCACAAAGGTATTAGAAAAATTATAACAAAATGAAATATAAATGAGTAACCACAATCTAAGTCAAGAAAGAGAACATTATTAGCTTCTTAGAAGACTCTTCGAAAACACTTTTGCCATGCTGCAGTTGGCAGTCATTTGGATTGGTCTCAGTTTGGAATAACATTAAATAATACTGTTTTAAACATTATGCACACTGCTTTAAACGTTTGTGCACAGACATTTCTCTTGTATAGTAGCTGGGTCAAATGGTAGGAATATGTTCACTTTATGGACAGTTTTTCAAAGTGGCAGCACCAATTTATACTTCCTTTCACAGTATCTGAGAATTCCAGTTGTTCCGCTTCTTTGCTAACACTTGGTATTGTAGAACTTTAGAACTTAAGCTAGTTTCTAAGCTTGTAGAAGCATTATTTTTTAAAACCAAATTACTAATGATATTGAGCAACTTTGCATATGCTTATTGACCATTTGTATATATCATATATTAATTATAGAGGGTCTGTTTGTGTGATTTATCTATTTTGAGGAGAGAATGTCTTTTATTTTAGGCTTTTTTATGTGGAAATTTTTTTTAAGCCTTTATGGGATTTGTTGCAATATTGCTTCTGCTTTTTATGTTTTTTGGCTGTGAGGCATGTGGGATCTCAGTTCCCTGACCAGGGATTGAAATTGCACCTCCTCTGTCAGAAGGCAAGGTCTTAACCATTGGGAAGTCTGTCTTTTTTTTTTCTTTTTTTTTTTATCTTTTAAAAATATATTCTGGATATAAGCCCTTTATGAGTTCCTTTGTTCTGCAATTACCTTGTTCTGTTTAGAGCTGTGCCTTTTCTCCCTCTCATTGATATCCTTTTTAGGACATTTTATTCTTTAATATCAATGTAATTTAAATGTTAATTTGTCAGTCTATTGTTTACTTTATGAGTCCAATTTAAGAAAAGTTTGCTGATACTACAGTGATTAAGATGTTCTCCCATGTTATCTTCTTGAAGATTGACTGTTCTGCCTTTCTTTTTCATATCTACAATCCACCAAGAACTGACTTTTGTATATGAGGTGAGATAGGGAGTCAAATATTTTCCTTTCTCACTTGAATTCAGAAATCTTGGTGAAATTATTTATTAATTAAATAATTCATCTGCAGCAACTTTGGGTTTTCTAATATGAACATAATGATGTCTGAAAGTATTAATTCATTTGTCCCTATAAAACTCTTTCATATTTTATATTTTTCTATTGTTTAGTTGCACTGGCATGAGCCTCCAGGATAATACTAGCCACGTGGGATAATAGCAGATAATGCACATATTATTTTTGTTTTCAGGAGAGAATACATTTAAAATGCAAAATTTGATCAGTTTCAGTATATGTATACATCTGAGAAACAACTGCCAAATTTAAGATAACCATTTCCCTCATTTCTACAAGTTTACTCATAATCCTTTATTATCCATTTTCCCCTCTACCTCCATCTCATAGCAGCACTGTTCTAGTTTCTGTTAATACAGATTCAATGTATTTTCTAGAATTTTTAATAAGTAAAAAAGTGTACTTCTTTTGGCCTGGCTTATTTCACATAGAATACATTTTGAGATTCATCCTGTTATTGCTTTTATCAATAGTTCATTCCTTTTGTTGGCTAAATACTGTTTCATTACATGTATGCACCACAGCTTACTCCCTAAATCTGTGTTCTTATAGTAAGATAGTCTCATGTAACTAATCCTGCAGAAGGAAATGGCAACCCACTCCAATATTCTTGCCTGGAGAATCCCACGGACAGAGGAGCCTGGTGGCTCCATGGGGTCCATAGGGTCACAAAGAATTGGACACAACCAAGCATGCACACACCATATAACTAACATACAGCTGGATTTCTTTCATTCCAATATTATAACCTTATTATTATTACTATTTCTTTGGATTTTAAAATTTGTCATTTTACTATTTGCTTTCTAATTAAACCATGTTTTCTTTTTCCTTCTTTTTTGTCTGCTTTTGGATAGATTAAGAACTTTTTATTATTCCATGCTTTCCTTCTATTGGTTTGCTAGTTTTACATATAAAAAATCTTAATAGTAGGTTCTCTAGTGATTATATTAATACCATATATGTTTGATATATTGAAGTCACTACGGTTAATATTTTTCCAGCATTTAGATAGTCAGCCTTTCTTAATTATGGATATACCTATTAATTTACCCTTTTTATTACTCTTTACTCAGTTTTCATTATATCTCTGAACTTCCTTCCAGTGTCCTTTTTATTTTACTTAAATAATGTCATTTAGTAGATCATTTGGTGTGGATCTCCTGCTGAAGAATATTCTTGAGTTTTCAATTTTGAATATGTCTTTTTTTTTCTCCCTCATTTGGATGGTATTTTCACTGATTATTGAATTTTAGGTTAAATAAAGATATCCTTCAGTTATTATTGACTCCATTTGTGTTCTATTAATAAATCAGCTGTCAGCCTTATTGCATTCTTATGGATAATATGATTCATTACTGCCAGATTTGACCACTTTATAGATTTTCTCTTTATCTTTTATTTTTAGCAGATTCAGAGTGATGTGTCTGGGTGTGATATTATCCATATTCAGAGGGATTTGATGCTCTAGTATTCATGATTTGATATCTTTAACTGCTTTGAGAAAATTCTTTGCCATCATCTTTTTAAATTTTGCTTCTTTCCTAAGACTCTTCTTCCCTCTTCTAGACTACACATATATCCCATATGAACTATATGCCCTATACTCTATTTTTCATCTTTTTATCTTTTTGCTTCCATCTGGATATTTTTCCTGACCTATCCTTTGTTCCTATTCTATTCCCCTTTTCAACATTGTCTAATTTGTTGGTGAACATTTCTATTAGTCTTCATTTTAATTTCTGTATTTTTCGGTTTTAGAATATACTATGGCTGTTTTTTAGTTTCCAGTTTTCTCTGAAACTTCCATCTTGTCTTTTAATCCAGTTAATGGAGATACACTAACCATAATTATTTTAAATTATGACTTTCTGCAGCATTACTTGCTTAAAATTTTTTTAGTATTTCCCTATTACACTACAAAAAGATTGCCAGCATCTTTTCTCTGATTAGATGGCCACGTATGGTTTGACTGCTGCCAGATTCTTCAACTTCACCTATTATGATACTCTCCATTCCTTACTCATTAGGTTGTATTTGACTCTTGGCCGCTCTAAGCTTTTCCTCAAATGACAGATTTTCTCTTCCTCAGGATTTTTGCATCTTTGATGTATCATTTTATTAGTGGCTCCTCTCAAATGACTCTCAGTATTTGTCTTTTCCTCCTTCCTGTTCATTCCTCACATATAATGATGATGACTATGTATTCTTCCTATAGTAAATCCAGGTGCTAGCACGTTACTGGCACATGCTAGGCATCAGATATTTATGAATAAATGATTGAGTGAATGAAAGGTATAATACTATTTATCAATTTTCTTAATAGTAAAAAGAGGAAAAACATCTAGTTACTTATCTTACTCATCTTTTTATCTCTCAGAGCACCTAGAATATATCAAATAATTGCTCAATGTTGTTGCTATTGTTCAGTTGCTAACTTACATCCAACTCTGCAACCCCATGAACTGTAGCTTCCTGTCCTTCATATCAGCTTCCTTCTCTTCACTATCTCCCTGAGTTTGCTCAAACTCAAGTCCATTGAGTCAGCGATGCCATTCAACCATTTCATCCTCTGTCGTCCCCTTCTCCTCTTCACATCAGGTGGCCAAAGTATTGGAGCTTCACCTTCAGCAACAGTCCTTTTCATGAATAATCAGGGTTAATTTCCTTTAGGATCGACTGGTTTGATCTCCTTGCTGTCCAAGGGACTCTTAAGAGTCTTATCCAGCACCACAATTAGAAAGCATCAATTCTTCAGCACTCAGTCTTCTTTATGGTTTAACTGTCACATCCATACATGAGTACTGGAGAAACCATAGCTCTGACTATACAGACCTTAGCCAGCCAACTGACGTCTCTGTTTTTTAATATGTTGCCTATGTTTGTCATAGCTTTTCTTCCAAGGAGCAAGCATCTTTCAATTTCATGGTTGCAGTAACTGTCTGCAGTGATTTTGGAGCCCAAGAAAATAAAGTCTGTCACTGTTTACATTTATCCCCACCTATTTGCCATGAAGTTTTGGAACAAGATGCTATGATTTTCATTTTTTGAATGTTGAATTTTAAGCCAGCTTTTTCACTTTCCTCTTTCACTCTCATCAAGAGGCTCTAGTTCCTCTTCACTTTCCTTCATTAGAGTGGTATCATCTGCATTTCTAAGTTTGTTGATATTTCTTCTGACAATCTTGATTCCAGTTTGTGCCTTTTTCTATTAATTATCTTTTTTCTTAGCTACATGGTGTGGTATGCAGGATCTTAGTTCCCTGATCAGAGATCTGACCCATAACAGCCACACTGGAAGTGTTTAATCTTATCCACTGATCCATGAGGGAAGTCTCTGCTCAATACCTTTGACAAATCGAACTGAATTGTAAAATGCTCATGGTTGTGAAATTCATAGAGAGTATGATATAGATATAATATATATATGTCTATAATATATATCCCTCCAAATCTATATATTTATATATCTATGTGAATGATATGACCATAACTATTACTATGAAAATACAAGTTACTAATATTCTTAAACACTTGTATAATTTTAACCAAACAGTGAATTTGACCTTTCACAGATTTTCACCAATAATTTTTTTCTACAACTTTGAATATCTATTGTTACAGTACCAAAAAACATGATTTGCTCATGTTTCAAATATATAAGTAGAGAAGAAATATTTGATTTGAAGGAACTATTTTCAAATATATAAGTAGAGAAGAAATATTTGATTTGAAGGAACTATTTTAAAATACTGTTTTCAGACCAATTTATTTTTAATGTATATCAGTTATTTTTTAAACATATGCAAAATTACTTGAATAATTAATACTTTCCCTTTGCTGTATAAGAAGGTGTCAAATTGCCAATCTCTGACTCTGAATTTCCCAGCAGTCACTGTGAATTTGTTAAAAAAAAAAAAGAAGAAGAAGAAGAAGAAACCAGAACGCTAAAATCTCAAAGGAACTTCTATTTTAACAAAAATACCAAAGAGTTAATTAAAAAACACAAACTTGGCTTGCACATTCTCTGAAACATAGGAGCTTGCTAGTCAAGATGTAGGTAGGTAGAAATTTTAACTATTCTATTTTCTCTGAATTTCACTTTAAAATAGATGTATTTGGCACCTATCTAAAGAGATAATTGGCTCACCTACTTAAAACTTCATGAAGATTTGGTTTACCCTTGTTCTCACCCACAACCCATTATTACCTACCTTCCCATAGCTACTCTATTTGCCAATGAATGGCATGGAGATTTGCTAGAATTGGCATGCTACACTTTTGGACACATAGTCTCCACAGATGAGGGAAGAGACAGAAACCTGGGAACAACAAGTCATAATGGGAGTGGAAAATTTCACCAGCTCTACTGCTTCAAAGTACCCAAGAACTTTCATATGGACAGCAAAGGATTCCATCTGGTCAGTAAGGGTAAAGCAGTAAATGCCAGAAGACACTGGAAAATTTGGGTACTCTCTAACAATAACAGCCACTCTCCATTCCACCAGGAGTGGGGATCTCTGAGAAAGATGTTAATAGCAACCAAACAGAGACTAAGCAGGAGTAAGAGTATTACTGACATAATACTACTCACAGTTATATTAGGAACACCAGAGCTGAGATGCAAGGACTGAGATGAAAATAAGACAAGCTTCAAAGATTATAATACAAATTTTCAAGGATACAAGAATACAATATCAATATTAAAAATTGCTTTGGAGGTAATAAATAACAATACTGACATAGGGGCAAAAATAAAGTGATGTGGAATATGAACATGACGAGTTCAACCAGAAGATGGAGGATAGAAGATGAGTTAAAACATTAATAAAGTATATTGTCCATGGGAAGATAACATAATAGAAATCTAACCTAAAATCACTTATTTATAGTCTTAAGAAGTCAAACACTTAAACAGAATAAATATTTAAAACATAGCTGGAAAAAACATCTTAGAGATGAAACAGACCAAGCTGCACATATCAAAAACGTTCACCATTGTTTAGGTAAAATAAATACAGAAACTAATGACAATGCTGATGATAGGAAAAACTGAGGGCAAGGGAAGAAAGGGGTGAGAGAGGATGCGTTGGTTGGATGGCATCAGTGACTCAGTGGACATGAGTTTGAGCAAGCTCTGGGAAATACTGAAGGACAGGAAAGCCCAGTGTGCTGCCGATCATGGGGTCACAAAGAGTCAGACACAACTTAGTGACTGAACAACAACCGTGACAATCCAGGAAAATGTTTTTGATTGAAAAATAAGAGAGCGTGGACTATAAGTAATAGACAAAAAACTAAGAAATCTGACTAAGAAACAAAAATCACACTGGCTTAATGCTTCTAAATGCTAGTCAACAATGGTCAACATGTACAGCATCGAGAAAATATCTTAATCCATCAATCAGTTCCATCACTTAGTTGTGTCTGACTCTTTGTGACCCCATGGACTGCCAAGCTTCCCTGTCCATCACCAGCTCCCAGAGTTTACTCAAACTCATGTCCATTGAGTCAGTGATGCCATCCAACCATCTCATCCTCTGTCGTTCCTTTCTACTCCTGCCCTCAATCTTTCCCAGCATCAGGGTCTTTTCCTATGAGTCAGTTCTTTGTATCAGGTGACCAAAGTATTGGAGTTTCAGCTTCAACATCAGACCTACCAATGAATATTTCCTTTAGGATGAACAGGTTGGATCTCCTTGCAGTCCAAGCGACTCTCAAGAGTCTGCTCCAACACCACAGTTCAAAAGCATCAATTCTCCAGTGCTCAGGCTTTCTTTATAGTCCAACTCTCACATCCATACATGACTACTGGAAAAACCATAGCCTTGACTAGATGGACCTTTGTTGGCAAAGTAATGTCTCAACTTTTTAATATGCTGTCTAGGTTGGTCATAGCTTTTCTTTTAAGGAGCAAGTATCTTTTAACTTCATGGCTGCAGTCACCATCTGCACTGATTTTGAAGCCCAAAAATTAAAGTCTGTCACTGCTCCCCAAAATTAAAGTCTGTCACTGCTTCCATTGTTTTCCAATCTATTTTCCATGAAGTGATGGGACCAGATGATGATCCTAGTTTTCTGAATGTTGAGTTTTAAGCCAACTTTTTCACTTTCCTCTTTCACTTTCATCAAAAGGCTCTTTAGTTCTTTGCTTCTGCCATTAGGGTGGTGTCATCTGCATATCTGAGATTATTGACATTTCTCCTGGCAATCTTGATTCCAGCTTATGCTACATCTAGCCTGGCATTTTGCATGATGTACTCTACATATAAGGTAAATAAGCAGGGTGATAATATATAGCCTTGACGTACTCCTTTTTCGATTTGGAACCAGTCTATTGTTCCATGTCCAGCTCTAACTGTCGCTTCTTGACCTGCATCCAGATTTCTCAGGAGGCAGATTTAACCCATGAATGACATATTTAGCCAAATTACTATACATGTAAGAAAGTAAGATAATTTCATTAATGCAGAGATTTAGAAAATATACTGACAATGAATTATTTCAGAAAAAGTCATCAAAAAATTTAACAGTTGTTTATCAATTATTTCAAAACTAAAAACTAATGAATAGAGAACTTGTGGTGCAAAATTGTTAGTGGCATTCCCTAAAACCATTTAAACAGTTGTTCTGTTAGGCCCTGACCGGCCTAATCACGGGAGACGTCGCTTCACAGATCACCAAGACCCGAATTCGATGCAAACAGCAAGAGGATTTATTGAACCGGCGCGCCGGGGTTTGATCATCCTCGAAAGGAGTGAACCCTGACCTCAGTTATAGAGCAGTTTTTATACACAAAAGCTACAAGTAGGTATAGGTGGGGTGAAGACAATCTGAACAAACTGATTGGTGGGCATAGCTTGACCTTTACAGAGATAGGTCTGGAAATTATCAGATTGAAAAGGCTGACTGACCACCTTGCGGCGGTTAGCCAATTCTCAGAAAAACAGTTCTCTAGGAAAGTTTAACAGAAAAACAATTACCCGGGGGGTCTCTTGTGAGGGCCAGGAAACTAGACTATAGGTCATCAGATAGGGGGCAGGTTCTTTTTCCATGAGTCATGACTTGCCTCTAAGGATCAGAACAAAGGATTGCTTTTAAAATTTATCTTTTTCTCTTCAGTTCAACTGATAGTACTAAATTTTTTGAAGCATCATTTAATGAGAATAATTGCCATCTAATATTCAAGATTTAAAACAAAAACTAAAGTTGAAAATGGAGAGAGGGTAGATAATCTTTTAAAGGTCATTAATTTCATCTTATCATACAGAAAGATGTTAAAAGATACTGTTTCATTTTTTATTTGGGTAATTTAAAATTTCCATATCAAAACATTTTAAATCTATTAAAGTATCATCAAGAAAGTGAGAGTTTAGTCTCTCAGTCGTGTCTTGACTCTTTATGACCCCATGGACTGAAGCCTGTCAGGCTCTCCAGTCCATGAGATTCTCCAGGCAAGAATACTGGTGTGGGTTGCCATTACCTTCTCCAGGGAATCTTCCAGACCCAGGGATCTAACTCAGGTCTCCCACATGAACATTTAGCAAATCATAGGGAGTAATAAAGCATCCATATGCCTACCACTTAGGTTAAAGAGATTTTGTTATATGTGCTTCAGATAGCTTCCTCTTCCCTTTCATTTCACTTTTTTAAATAAAATATTAAATAAGCAGTTCATGGTTCTTTGTATCGCTCCCCTATCCTTATTCACTCACCTTCCTTTACAGTTTCTATTACCATCCTGAAGTATAACTTGCCTGCCTGCATTGTTTCTATGGTTACCAAATATGTTTTTACCTTTCACCAGAGCAGAAAACTAACTTATATGTTTTAAAACTCTACAGAATGTACAATGATTTATGTATCATTTTAAAACAGTATTGAATGAAAACTGCAAATTATAGAATTATGGAAATCCTACAGCAGTTAAAATGAATGAAGTTGACATATATACTAACATAAGTAAATATTAGAAACACACAGTATAAAAGCTTGTATTCTGACATTAGGAACCAAGAACAACTGACACCTTCTAGTATTTTGTGTTTGTGAAATATTAAATTATGGTCCTTGCCAGCCACTTGGTGCACCAGCCAGTTTTTCCATGGCCTGTGAGAGGCACAGTNTATACTAACATAAGTAAATATTAGAAACACACAGTATAAAAGCTTGTATTCTGACATTAGGAACCAAGAACAACTGACACCTTCTAGTATTTTGTGTTTGTGAAATATTAAATTATGGTCCTTGCCAGCCACTTGGTGCACCAGCCAGTTTTTCCATGGCCTGTGAGAGGCACAGTGTCCTCAGGCTGTAAATCACTGGGTTCAACTAAGATTATATAATAGATGTTTGTAAAATGGGAGATAAGAGACTGAGAAATCCTGCTCTTCTGGATATGCAGGGTAGTCTGCACTCTTTTGCTTGCTTTGTAATTTATTACACAATGTAAATCTACATCTCTTTGTTTTTTGTTTGGTTTTAAAATTTTGTAACAAACCATTTATGCTCAATGAACTCAACATAAAAAGTATATATTTAATAAAATGTTAGGTATTACATTTCTATTTCTCAATAAGTTTGATGATGAAGTGTGTGATTTGCAAGATAAATGTTTTAATACTTATCATTCACTCTAGAGACCTGAAGGTTCCCCTGGTGGCTCAGATGGTAAAGAGTCTGCCTGCAATACTGGAGACCTGGGTTTGAACCCTGGGTCAGGAAGATCCCTTGGAAAAGGAAATGGAGAAGGCAACTCACTCCAGTATTCGAGCCTGGAAAATTTCATGGATAAAGGAACCTGGCAGACTACAGTCCATGGGGTCACAAAGAGATGGACATGACTGAGCAACTTCACTTTCTTTCTAGAGACCCTAGTAATAACAACAACCAAAGGAAAGACAGAAGATATAAATCCGCTGAAGAAATATAAAAATGACTACAAACGAAGCTAGTGGAGGTGATGGAATTCCAGTTGAGCTATTTCAAATCCTGAAAGATGATGCTGTGAAGGTGCTGTTCTCAATATGCCAGCAAATTTGGAAAACTCAGCAGTGGCCCCAGNGGGAGGCCTGGCGTGCTGCAATTCATGGGGCCACAAAGAGTCAGACATGACTGAGCGACTGAACTGAACTGAACTCAAACTCAGTAATTGGTCAGAGAAGACTAAAGGTGACAATTTAAGATGTGCAGATGCAGAAGGTAGATTATGTGCCACTCTACGAATACTGACTTTTCATGTAGATAAAATTACTATTTCCTAAACTGACTTCCAGAGAAGGCAATGGCACCCCACTCCAGTACTCTTGCCTTGAAAATCCCACGGACGGAGGAGCCTGATAGGCTGCAGTCCGTGGGGTCACTAAGAGTCGAGCACGACTGAGCAGACTTCACTTTCACTTTTCACTTTCATGCATTGGAGAAGGAAATGGCAACCCACTCCAGTATGCTTGCCTGGAGAATCCCAGGGAGAGAGGAGCCTAGTGGGCTGCCATCTGTGGGGTCACACAGAGTCAGACACGACTGAAGTGACTTAGCAGCAGCAGTAGCAAATTGACTTCACTCATTTTCAAGTCAAGTTTCTTCATGTATGTGTAAAAACTGCATCAATATATTTTAATATGTTAATTTAATTGCCAGAAATAAAATTTTGCAGTAGTTTTTCCTTTCCAGTACTATCGAATGCATCAAGTAGAGGATCAGTTAATTTAATTTGAATAATATCTTTATTTATATCATGTTATTGAAATCAAGCTGAATGTTTGGTAATTCATTCTGTCTGAGGCAAAGCATCAGATCTTATTTTTACTGCTGTTATAAATTCAGTTAAACTAAACAAGAGTGAATATAAATAATATTAGTCATTTTTGATAATAATGTGAAAACAAACCTTTGTGAAACACAGAACAATGCAAACTATATTCTTACTAAATTAAGCACAGTGTTGATGGGAATGTAAAACAGTGCAGTCTCTATACTAGAAAACAGTATAGAAGTTCAAAAAAATTAAAAATAAAACTACTAGCTGCTAGCAATTCTACTTCTGAGTATTTGTCTGAAAAATTGAAAACTTTAACTCAAAAAGGTATTCTTACCTCATGTTCACTGCAACACTATTCAAAATAAAAGCAATTGAAATGTCCAACAACAGATGACTGGATGAAGAAAATATAGTACATATATATGATGTAACAGTATTCAGCTTTAAAAAGGAAGGAAATCCAACCATATGCAAGAATATAGATGAACATGCAGGGTTATGCTAAGTGAAAAAAGCCAGTAACAGAAGGACACACCCTGAATCATTCTATTTATATGAAGTATCTAAAACAGTCATATAAACACCAGTAGAACAGTGATTGGCAGAGATTGAAGGGCAGGAAAATAAGGACTTGCTGTCCAGTTGGTTTAGTCTCAGTTATAAAAATGAGTAAGTTCTTTTTTTTTTTTTTAATCAAGTTGCAATTGCCTTTATTCACGGATCCGGATCCGGGCCCTCTCACAGCAAGGTGGTAGAAGGAGGAGCCCCGACCCCCGTAAAACAGACATTTTATACTTTTTAGGTTTGGGGGAAAAAATGAGTAAGTTCTAGAGATCTGCTGTACAGCATAGAACCTATAGTTCACAATTCTGTATTGTACATTGAGAAAGTAATTATATTTTGCACTAGTTGTTCAGTCACTAAGTAATGTCCAACTTTTCGTGACCAGGCTTTCCTGTCCTTCACCATCTCCCATGTGTGTCAGTCACTCAGTCGTGTCCAATTCTTTCCAACTCATGGACGGTAGCCTACCAGGCTCCTCTGACCATGGAATTCTCCAGGCAAGAACACTGGAGTGGGTTTCCATTTTCTTCTCCAGAGAATCTTGCCGAGCCAGGGAACAAACCTGGATCTCCTGCATTCCAGGCAGATTCTTTACAGTCTGAGCCACCTGGGAAGCCCTATCTCCTGGAGTTTGCTTGAATTCATATCCATTGAGGCAGTGATGCTATCCAACCATTGTATTCTTACCAGAATAAAGAAGCTCATAAAACATTAAAGGTAGACTATAGTTAGTTATAGTATAAAAATAACGACAACAAAACGTGATGATGCTAATATTGAATAAAATAATAGCTCAGACTTTCATTACGTGATGCCTTCCTGTTCAGTTCAGTTCAGTTCAGTCACTCAATCATGTCCAACTCTTTGCGACTCCATGAATCACAGCACTCCAGGCCTCCCTGTCCATCACCAACTCCTGGAGTTCACTCAGACTCACGTCCATTGAGTCAGTGATGCCATCCAGCCATCTCATCCTCTGAGGTCCCCTTCTCCTCCTGCCCCCAACCCTTCCCAGCATCAGGGTCTTTTCCAATGAGTCAACGCTTCACATGAGGTGGCCAAAGTATTGGAGATTCAGCTTTATTAACATCAGTCCTTCCAATGAACACCCAGGACTGATCTCCTTTAGGATGGACTGGTTGGATCTCCTTGCAGTCCAAGG
>SJYA01000699.1:0-12311 GCA_006410615.1 Neotragus moschatus | reverse complement strand
TGAACACCCAGGACTGATCTCCTTTAGGATGGACTGGTTGGATCTCCTTGCAGTCCAAGGACTCTCAAGAGTCTTCTCCAACACCACAGTTCAAAAGCATCAGTTCTTTGGTGCTCAGCTTTCTTCACAGTCCAACTCTCACATCCATACATGGCCACTGGAAAAACCATAGCCTTGACTAGACAAGACCTTTGTTGGCAAAGTAATATCTCTGCTTTTCAATATACTATCCAGGTTAGTCATAACTTTCCTTCCAAGGAGTAAGCATCTTTTAATTTCATGGCAGCAGTCACCATCTGCAGTGATTTTGGAGTCCAGAAATATAAAGTCTGACACTGTTTCCCCATCTATTTGCTGTGAAGTGATGGGACCAGACGCCATGATCTTCGTTTTCTGAATTTTGAGCTTTAAGCCAACTTTTTCACTCTCCTCTTTCACTTTGATCAAGAGGCTTTTTAGTTCCTCTTCACTTTCTGCGATAAGGGTGGTATCATCTGCATATCTGAGGTTATTCATATTTCTCCTGGCAATCTTGATTCCAGCCTGTGCTTCTTCCAGCCCAGCATTAATCATCATCAAATCAATCTTAGAAGTACTAAAGCCTTCGAATACCTATTTCAGTCAAACTAGATGTCGTAAAAAATATTTAAATTTAAAATCAATTGTCTTGTAAAGTTTGGTTATATTTCATTCAAAATCTTTTGGAAATCTCTATTCATAGTATTCCACAAAGGGATACTTCAGGTTTTGAGGATCTGGGCAAACTGAAACTAGTAAAAACAACTTGCAAATAAGCTCATCCTTATGAACTATATGATAGACCAAAATAAATGAAGCCTTAGATGCCATACAAGTTTTATTTTTGAAGTACTTTTTAAATTATTTTGATATATGAAAAGAATATTTTTATGAAACTCCTTTTAAAGTTAGATGTAGAGTTTTCTCTATGTATCCATGGGGTATTAGTTCAAGGACCTACCACAGAAACCAAAATCTGCAGATGCTCAAGATTCATAGTCAGTCCTTGGTCTCCTAGGCTCTTTCTTCAAGGGTTTAACTAATTTCAGGCCAGTGTAGTACTGTATGTATACAATGAAAAAAACTTTGAGTATAATTGGACCCATAGATTTCAAATTACTGTTGTTCAAGGGTAAACTGGCTCAGACGGTAAAGTGTCTGTCTACAATGTGGGAGACCTGGGTTCGATACCTGGGATGGGAAGATCCCCTGGAGAAGGAAATGGCAATCCACTCGAGGGCTATTGCCTGGAAAATCCCACGGACAGAGGAGCCTGGTAGGCTACAGCCCATGGAGTCACAAAGAGTCAGACACGACTGAACGACTTCACTTTCGCTTTTACTTATTCTACTAGGCAAACTGTTAGATATACAAAAATGGGTTTAGTAAATAAACATGTTAAGAAAGTGACAGTATTTTTACAGAGTATTAGTCTGACTCAAAAAAGGGGTCAGTTAAGGAAGAATACTTACAGCATTTCAGAAACTAGATTTAGCCATGGGTGATGGCTTCATGGCAGAAGTTAGTAAGTATGGTCTGGGCAGAAAATTGTCAGAGTTATAAACTAGGTGACTTGTTCAACAAGCCAGCAGTGTTTGGAACATTTGGGTCTGGGTGGTATTACTGTTGCTGATACCTTAGCTTGACACCTAAACTCTAAAATGATTTACAATATTTTATTTGATCTTAGATTATCTGTGTTGCAGGTAACAGTTTAATACAGTTAATCTGTTTGCAAGTCACAGTTGTTGTTTTTTTTTATTTCTTTTTTCAGGTTGTCATTTTCTGTTTCAACTCTCATGTCTACAACCAAGGAATACACATGTACATAAAAAGTTTTAATGACAATAGTATTCTAAATGTGTGAATGAACTATACTTTTAAAAACAATCCACTATTATTTTGGACATAGATGATTTTCATTTTAATGTTAGATATTACTTATCCTTCTACATTTATCAGTGAGGACTTTCTCAGATATTTCCTTAAATGGATTCCTAGAACTGGGATTTCTAGGTCAAGGAAAAGAACTTCTTTAAAAAGGCCTCTGATTTAAAATGTATATATATTGAAGTAGAGTTGGCTTTCCATATCTGTGGAAATGGAATATGTGGATAAGAAGGACTCACTGTACTACACTGTCTTATATAAGATACTTGAGCATCCTTGGATTTTGGTATTTGTGGGAACCAAGGGACAACTATAATCTTCAGAGCCTGCGTCAGCTAAGCATGAGTTTTTGGCTTACCTCCACCAGGTCAAGGATAATTCATTCATTCATTTATTCAACAAATATTTATTTAATGTCTATCATGTCAGGGACTAAGTAATATCAGTGCACATGTTTTATGAATCATGGTGGTAGAGAACTTAGGGGCACTTAATAAGTGCTCTGAGAGCACGTGGCTCCATCTCAGTGAAGTGTGAAGGAGATTCTGACTATAGCTGCCTGTTGAGGCAAGAGAAGGAGAGATTCACATGAAGAGCAGCTGGCACTTCTAATACTGGCTAGGACAGGGTGTTTGATATTTTCTGTGAGCCACTTGATACTGAAGAAGGCCAAGAGTCATCTTGAGAAGGGAGAGGACCCTAACAAATACAGATCAGAGACAAACAACTAGAGGGAGAAACAAAGCTGAGAGGGAAGTGGGGATTGTATGCCGTCAGTAGGAAGAGTGATTCATGTTTTTCAGAAAATTATATAGTGCAGTAGAGAGTCTCGAAAGAACCCACAAGTCACCTTTTCAGTGAGAGCATGGGGCTGCCTGGTATAATAAAATGTACCAGGAGTCAAGCAATAACAGCACCAGTCTCAGAATTCCCCATCTTTTCTTTCAACTCTACTTTCTCTAAGGCTAAAAGAACATTAGGAGAAGTAAAAACCTGACCATGCCCCCACTCCCTACTGTATGTCATCCAGTTGAAAGTCAAGTCTGAGCCAAGAGAGGGTAATTACTTTGAACTGGAGGAAATTTTGAAATTTTAATTTAGTTTAGGCTAGAGTTTTTATTACCTGAATTTGAGGCTATACCTATAGCTGGGAATGAATGCCAAGCTACAGGACCTACCTGAGATATAATCAAGGAACAACTGAAATATCTAGCAGAGAGAACATCAGAAAGCTGTTTTTTAATTGTACTTTAACAAGTTTGCTCTGTGCAATAAACTGGCTAAATAGGCACTTACCAGTAAGATCAACAAATCTTATTAAAGTAAAGTCATCTATATCAGCTCTACAAGAAAAGTACTAACCTAGATTTCAAAGTCCCATGAAAGCTGCCTGTGAAATGTAATTTTGCAATTTAATTGAAAAATTTTTAATGCAGTGGGAGGAATCCTGACAGTAGGAATCGGCCAATTATATCATAGGCAGTGAGCAACCAACATTGCCGGGGTAAGAAATGCATTGCTTCAATGCATCATCTCACTTGCATTTTCAGAAGTACAACCACCCTGAAAAGTGGCCTAGGTGAAAAAGTTCTCATAACTTTTTGACTGTGCATATTTGGCAAGAAGTATAGGAGCATAAGAGGCTCTCAATGCTCAAAGGTCCAGTTAACAAGAATGGATTCATTTCTTTGTTATCCTGATACTGGTCCTACAGTGAAAAGAACACATGCATCATAGGCTATCTGCTTCTTCAACTCCTCCCTCCCAGTGTTGGAAATAGAATATGAGCAAGGAATTACCATCCCTCGCCAAAAAAAAAAAAAAAGGCTGTTAGGCTTTAGAAGTGAACAGTGACTAGATGCTGAGGGCATTGAAGTGCATATTTAAAGAATGCAGACTCCATGTTTTGGAATTCCCTGGTGGCTCAGCTGGTTAAGAACCCACCTGCCAGTGTAGAAGATGCAAGAGATGTGGGTTCAATCCCTGGTTGGGAAGATTCCCTGGAGGCAGAAACAGCAACCCACTCCAGTATTCCTGCCTGGAGAATCCCATGGATAGAGGAGCCTGGTGAACTACAGTCCATGGGGGTCACAAATAGTCAGACATGACAGCACATACTCGCACATATACTCTACATTTAGGGCGACAGGAGCTACTCAAATGTTTTAAGCATGACAGCTATTCTGGGAACAACTCAGAAAACTGAACTGGAGGAAATATCAGAGGCAGAGTGACCACTTAGAGATTGTAGCAATAATTTAGCTGAGAAATTAGGAGAACCTGATCTAAGGTATTAGCAATTAGGGACATAAGTACTGGACACGTAACTGGAAGCTAACTAACCAGGACATAACTGACAAGTTGGATACAGACGAAGTAAGACAATACTTGGTGGCAAGTTGCCAAGGTGCCAAGAGGGCCCTGCTACACCTTACTAAGGCTGTGGCATCAGGCCAATAGAAATCAGAAAGAGGAGGGCATACATAAATTTTTAAAAGAGTAACTTTCTCCACTGGCAAACAGCCATGTGGTGCCTTGGAATTACACAACAGAATACTACTACTCTTCTTCTGTTGAGAGGATTAAGAAGAGAAAAAAGTGAAGACCCCTGAAGATGGAGGGCATTTTGAGGTGGAGTATAATTGAGAGGCAGCGGTTGTCTGGAATATTATTTTCCCTATCATTCTGTGTTAGACCTTTAGATTACCTGCTGAAAGGTAAAACTGACCTTTTCCCAGTTCTGTGGCCACTGCTGAGTGGTTTAAAATAAAGCCACTTTAAAATAGGAGCTTAAAATTAAATTAGAATTTTATTATTTGTGAAGAAGCAACTCAACCTGAGGCTTATAGTCTTTTGTCTTTGCCTAAAAGTGAATAAGCTCTGAAATTATTTTTAAAGTAAAATTTGCAAATCCTGGAAAACACAATGACTAAGCAAACTCATGCACGAACAAGCAAATAACAACAACAAACACACATGGAATAAGGTTTCAACAGTCCAGAAACCAATTATCTTACATGTCTTGGTCTATGACTTTCCTAATCATCACCCCTGCCAATAGAATTTTTAGCCATATAGTTACATTATAGTTATATTTCTTCAAGTATGAATAATTTTAAAGTCTATGATATCTATTCTTTGCACCATACATACTATTTTCTTTGGGGCATCACATTATTTATTTAAAGAAAGAGCCATTTTAAAAACTTTTTATGAGACACACTGACATGATCTGTGATTCATGACTCGTGATCCAAAATTCCCATATCGTCTGACTACACTGTGCAAAATCTTGACACCCAAATATAACATCAAACATTGACAATAGGTTGAGGAGCACCACCCTTTGATACTTTTATTTCACCTCTCCCTTTCATTCCACCACTGACATTTGCAATGCTTAAATGTGTTGTTGAAATGATTTGTAGATACCTATCTGTTGGGTCATCGAAAAAGCAAGAGAGTTCCAGAAAAACATCCACTGCTGCTGCTGCTGCTGCTAAGTCACTTCAGTCGTATTCGATACTGTGCGACCCCATAGACAGCAGCCCACCAGGCTCCCCTGGCCCTGGGATTCTCCAGGCAAGAACACTGGAGTGGGTTGCCATTTTACGTATCTACTTCTGCTTTATTAACTATGTGGGTCACCAAAAATCTGTGGAAAATTCTTCAAGAGATGGGAATACCAGACCACCTAACCTGCCTCCTGAGAAATCTGTATGCAGGTCAAGAAGCAACAGTTAGAATTGGACATGGAACAACAGACTGGTTCCAAATTGGGAAAGGAGTACAAGGCTATATATTGTCACCTGCTTATTTAACTTATATGCAGAGTACATCATGAAAAATGCTGGGTTGGATGAAGCACAAGCTGGAATCAAGATTGCTGGGAGAAATATTGATAACCTCAGATATGCAGATGACACCACACTAAGGGCATAAAGCGAAGAAGAGCTAAAGAACCTCTTGATGAAAGTGAAAGAGGAGAGTGAAAAAGTTGGGCTTAAAGCTCAACCTTCAGAAAACTAAGATCATGCCTGCCAGTCCCATCACTTCATGGCACATAGATGGAGAAACTTGGGAACAGTGACGGACTTTATTTTGGGGAGCTCCAAAATCACTGCAGATGGTAACTGCAGCCATAAAATTAAAAGATGGTTGCTCCTTGGAAGAAAAGTTATGACTAACCTAGACAGCTTATTAAAAAGCAGAGACATTACTTTGCCAACTATTATATCCATATATCAGTATCTAGGTTGAAAATTGTGTACTACAGGTATAGGCACTGAAAAGGGAAAATGATCAGTGAGAGCAAGAGAAATGAAAGGAGACTCCATTTAAAAAGTGAGACATAAAACTGACTTTGAAGAATGAATAGAATTTACAAAAGGAGACTGACAATGCTTCATAAGGCAAGAAATCGAAGATGTGCAAGGTGTGCTTGTATACAGGTGAAGAAACATGTCAGACCAAAATTTGGGCATACCAGTTGTAGAGACAGTAGGAAATAAGATGACAGTGGTAAAATGAGGCCATACAGTCACATTGTTGCTGACTCTGAAAAATATAACTCTCTTCTATCATTCAAGCAGTAGACATTGTGTACCTATGTGGCAGGCAAAGGGAATATTTGAGCAGCAGTGTAGGGTAAACAATAAATAGTTTGTAAGAATGAAAACAACTGCTGGGCATACACACTGAGGAAACCAGAATTGAAAGAGACACCTGTACCCCAATGTTCATCGCAGCACTGTTTATAATAGCCAGGACATGGAAGCAACCTAGATGTCCATCAACAGATGAATGGATAAGAAAGCTGTGGTACATATACACAATGGAGTATTACTCAGCCATCAAAAAGAATACATTTGAATCAGTTCTAATGAGGTGGATGGAACTGGAGCCAATTATACAGAGTGAAGTGAGCCAGAAAGAAAAACACCAATACAGTATATTGACACATATATATGGAATTTAGAAAGATGGTGGTGCTAAACATGTACACGAGACAGCAAGAGAAACACAGATGTGTAGAACAGACTTTTGGACTCCGTGGGAGAGGGAGAGGGTGGGAGGATTTGGGAATATGGCATTGTAACATGTATGATATCATAGGGGAAACGGATTGCCGGTCTAGGTTCGATGCAGAAGGCTTGGGACTGATGAGTGGGGANGAAGGCATTCTGGCTAACTATTTCTTTATCTTTGATATTTCAGCTTCTATATCCTCTTACTTTCTAATGTATTTTCTAAAAAAAAAAATAGAAGAGCTTTCTTTCTGTCACTGAGCTAGCTGCAAGTTATAATTGTGTTTGGGATTTTATAACACTACATAGTTTCTCAAAAGCAAAATGTAATGTAAACAAATATATTTCCACAGTTGGTGAGTGAGAGGATGAGGGGAGAGTGGAAGGGGCTAGGGAATATATTTATGCAGCTAAAGCAGAAGTGTTTGAGATGCTCAAAAGGTAAAGTAACAATTGAATCTTTTTTTCAACTATTCTTTTTCTTTGCCTATAAATAAAACTAGGAATAGAATTAAAATTTATAAAAGTAATGTAGCTACACAATTGCCCATGTTTCACATGAAAACAGTTTAAAGTATCTTATCTGAAGAAATTTGCTGTGGCATTCTTTAACAGTGCATATATACTCTGCATTAATGATCAATATTTCTTGATTTTCTAGTGGCCAACTGGGCATTTGTGGGTTAATTGAAGAAAATAATTCTTAAATGACAGTGTAATAGCTCCTGAGATATAGCCTTAGATGTTAGCAGGTAATGAGTTAATTTCTATGTGGAAAAAACCTGCTTTCCATTTTCATTCACCTGGGGAGATGGGTCAGAGTAACTGGACAAGTCTGAAGTCCCTGGGCTTTGCAAGGGTCATAAGTGAAAATATAACTTGTGAAAATTGGAGGCTAATTATCTTTCTGCTATGAAATAGTGACCAGATGTTTTCTTCTGCATCAAATGATAATTTGGGGACAGCTTAATGGAGCTGATTGTAAGTAACACATTTTTAAGAGTTTATAAAGTCCCCAGATTATACCAATTTGGGTTATAATCTCTAATTTGATCTAGAGATCTTGTAAAACAAAAAAACTGGTAAATGGAAATGTCTGAAAGCAACCCACTTACTTTAAAAAGATTCTCCAGCTTTTAGCAATTTAGTAATCTCTGCATGAATAAACTATGTAAATTGGTGCCATTTTCATAAGCTAAAGCATAGATTACTCACTACACTGGATACTGCAAAAGGAAATAAATTTTGCTATCACTCTTCAGAATATTCTATAGGCAAGAAACAAAAGATGGAGCATAATTTTCATGTAATGTTTGGCTAAAGGACCACTTACTGAGACATTATTATAGATTTTTAAGAAACAGCTTGCATGCTAAGTCGCTTCAGTTGTGTTCAACTCTTTGCAATCCTATGGACCATAGACCGCCAGGCTCCTCTGTCTGTGGGATTCTCCAGGCATGAATACTAAAGTGGGTTGCCATGTACTCCTCCATGGGATCTTCCCCACCCAGGGATTGAACCTGTGTCTCTGACACCTCCTGCATTGGCAGGCAAGTTCTTTATCACTAGCACCACGTGGGAAGCCCCAAGAAACTGAGTGAGTGAACTTTATAGCATAGTACAATGAAGAACCTTAAAGTACTTTGGAAATTCTGTTTCTAATCATGTTCATCATCTTAAACATGTAGAAAACTAACAACAGCTTTTAAGGATGAGAGTACCATTTAGGATGACAGAGAGGGTAGAAAAAGTTGATACAAAATATCTTAAAAACTATTCTAAGTTTTACAGTTGCATTTCTTTCATGATGAGAAAAATAGCTAAATGTATGTTTAGATAATTTAGCTAGGAAGTTTATATTTTATGCATATGTTCATACTTAATATAGCATGATTTAAACTTAAGCCATGTTGGTAGGGACTAGTATTTTTTAGCTAAACTATGGTAATGGAATTCCTGCATATCAAAACTTGCCAGTGTTTATATTTCCCTGGGTGGCACTTGCTCTCTCATTTCCTGAGGCTGTAAGTGTAGAAAGGTTGCAGAGAAAAAAGATGGATTACTGAGATAGAGAATTATTAGGAGGTAGTTAAAAAATACTGAAATCATTGTATTGAAATATATGGTATATACTTACTTAACATGTTTATAATTTTCATATTGCTAATATTTAACAACATGCTTTTATGACTTCATAAGGAGTGGGTAGCCTATCCCTTTTCTAGAGGACCTTCCCAACCCAGGAATTGAACCAGGGTCTCCTGCATTGCAGGCAAATTTTTTACCAACTGAACTATGAGGGAAGACCAACTTCATAATATTTCATCAAAAATAGATAAATTTTACTGAGTGCTTCTACATGCTAATGGGAGCCTGCTCAGTCACAGCCTGAATCTTTGTGACTCCATGGACTCTAGCCTGCCAGGCTCCTCTGTCCATGGGATTTTCACAGCAAGAATACTGGAATGGGTTGCCATGCCTTCCTGCAGTGGATCTGCCCAACCCAAGGACTGAACCTGCATCTCCTGTGCCTCCTGTATTGCTGTCAAATTATTTACCAATACCCATGAGCCACCAGGGAAGTCTCCTATGGTTCCAAATCATTGTATATTATCTCATTAGTCCTCTTAATATTTTGAGATAGGTACTATTATTATCTTTTACTATATTTCATAAATAAGAAATACAAGGTAAAGAGAGATGAAGTTAATACTGCGCCATTTAGGGTGAGAAGCAAAGAGTTGGACATGACTGAATGAATAAAACAGAATAAGAAAATAGAATAGAGTGGCCAGGTGCAGATAGGGGCCACGCTATACCCATGTAAGATTTCCTTCTAAGTGCATTGGGTTATACCCCTAATTCATCTTCTTTTCTTACCATTCCTATTATCTAGTCAGAATGCTCATCATTCTCTATTTATTGGCTACAGCATGCAGCTTGTGAGATTTTAGTCCCCCAGCCAGAGATTGAACCTGAGTCCACAGCAGTGAAAGCCTGAGTCTTAACCTTTGGACTGTCAGGGAATTCCCTCTTTTTTTTTTTGTTAACTACTTTAATAACTATCTAACTGGCTCTCATTTCCTCTTTTACCCCTTCCAAGGCATGGCAACTACAGATATATTTAAATATAGATATTGGATTGAGACCTCCCTCTATTTAAGATCACTCAGTGACTTTCTATTATGCTTAGAATACATTCTAATACCTTACTGTAACTAGAGTTAAGGTTGTAAAATATTAATATCAATAAACAGAAACTTCAATTAAATACAGTCAGAAAACCAGAAGGGGGAGCTCTTATGCCCTGCAATGATAGCAGATTCAACAGGAAGAAATTTCTCTTCTTTCCCGGAAAGGACTCAGCTAATGAAAAACCATGAGCTCCTGGTTTATCGAAGCACTCTCAACTTTCTTTGTTGTTGTTTAGTCACTAAGTCGTGTCCAACTCTTTTGCACCCCCATGGACTGTAGCCCACCAGGCTTCTCTGTCCATGGGCTTTCCCAGGCAAGAATATGGAGTGAGTTGCCATTTTCTTCTCCAGGGGAGCTTCCCGACCCAGGGATCAAACCCACATCTCCTGCACTGGCAGGCAGATTCTTTACTGCTGAGCCACCAGGGAAGCCCTATAAAGTGTTCCCCTTCTTTTCTAGAAAAATATCTGGCTGTCTACTATTTCAGGTCAACATTTTGGTGACTTATATGGGGACAACAGAAGACAGCCAAAAGCTCTGGATCTGGTGAGCAAACAAGTGCAGTACCCACAGTTGAGTCCATTATTGCTCCCTACTTTTCTCACTGACCTTGGAGTTTGAAAGTACGTCTTTTTTCTAGATCTGAGTTCATACTATCTTGGCATTTGAAGTTCTCCAGACTGTATGAGGAATCTACATTAAGGTTTTGTCCTTCTGGTTAAGGCCCTGTTCTGTATGTGAGTACTCATTTGGCACTTCGATCTGATTTTGAGTTGAGATCGTTTCAACTGGAGCTAGCTGAGAAGCTGCTAGCCCATTCTTCAGTAACAGGGCTGCTTCACTGCAGTGTGCTGGTTCAACTGTCAGCCCTTTCCTTTGGAACAAGGGCTGTTCTCTGGAAACTGGCTGAAAAAGCCCTTGGCCTGGCTCCCCTAGGACCAAGCTGTTTTCTTAGACTTGGCTAGCATTAGCTTGCAAGCTGTTTGGATTGAGCTGTAAGCTGTTTGAGCTGTTTGAAAATGATTCTTTTACTCTAGACAAAAAACTGAGAAATGGGATCTAAGTTATCTACATATTTTGAGGACAAGACCCCTACAGGGACTTCAGGAAATTTTATGTTTGAAAATCATGGTCCCTCTGCATGTACAATTCTAACTAAATGGGCTTACCTGACCAAAGGCAATTTAGAATATCAATGGACATTATGGAGAGATTTGAAATCCCCAACGTTAAATTTTTAAAAATTGAATTGGAATGTAACAGCTCAAAAATTTCCATAACTGAATGGTTTACCTATATCAATCAGTATTTTTAGGCTTCCACGTGTTTTCAGGAGCCTATAATTGCCTCTTTGCAAAATAAGATTTTAAGATTAGCAAAAGCAGAATAGATCAAGATAGCAGAGGAAGAAAACATGGAGGCCACCCCACCATCTTGCCAGGAACACATCAAAAATACATCAACATATGGAACAATCATCACTGAAAATTGGCTGAAGAACTCCCATACAACTAAGGCTACAAGAAGATACACATATAATCAGGTAAAAAGGGAAGAAAAGCTATCGAGTCAAGGCATATGCCTCTGAGAGGGGACTCAGAGAACAGGGGAGAATACACAGATGACAGATGCCCTGGAGAGTGAGGGGTGAGGGACAAAGATGGTGCCCCAGTTTTGGGGCCCTACATGGGGGAGATGAGTCCCTTGACTAGTTCGAGAACCCGTGAGACTAATAGGAGGGCAGTTGGAAGCCTGGACTCCACTGTGAGGAATGTGCACAAGCTGGCTGCCCCCGAGGCAGGACTGAGAGGAGTCTGCTGTAGCAGCTGTCAGTTTCCCATAATCACCCTGGTATAAACCCAGCTCCAGCAGGGCAAAAGCCCTGGCCTTGTTCACTNTTCGAGAACCCGTGAGACTAATAGGAGGGCAGTTGGAAGCCTGGACTCCACTGTGAGGAAAGTGCACAAGCTGGCTGCCCCCGAGGCAGGACTGAGAGGAGTCTGCTGTAGCAGCTGTCAGTTTCCCATAATCACCCTGGTATAAACCCAGCTCCAGCAGGGCAAAAGCCCTGGCCTTGTTCACTCCATGTCACAGTGTGTCACTGGATCTGGAGTGGCCTCAACCTGGTATAAGACTAAAACACAGGAGCCTGGCTGGGGCAGCAACAGCCATTGGTGTTTT
>SJYA01000698.1:0-15843 GCA_006410615.1 Neotragus moschatus | reverse complement strand
ACACACTAATCCAGTTCATTAAGATATTTTTTATACAGTTCTTCCATGTATTCTTTCCATCTCTTCTTGATCTTTCCAGCATCTACTAGGTCTCTCCCATTTTTACCCTTTATTGTCCCCATCTTTGGGCGGAAATCTCCCTTGATGTTTCCAACTTTCCTGAAGAGATCTCTAGTCTCTACCCTTTTTCCTTTTCTTCTATTATTTAGCACTGTTTATTGAAGAAGGCTTTCCCATATCTTCTAGCTATTCTTTGAAACTCTGCATTTAATTGGAGGTACCTTTCCCTCTCTCCCTAGCTTTTTCTATCTCTTCATTCTTTCACTATTCATAAATCCTTCTCAGGTAACCACTTTGCCTTCTTGCTTTTCATTTTCTTAGGGATGGCTTTGTTCACCACCTCCTATACAATATTACTAACCTCTGTCTAAAATATATATAATTATAAATTTTTGTTACATATAGGGTGTGAGATATTTATAGCATATTAGGTCTTTAATAGACATTAAGTAATTCAGCATTCCTACACTTCATTGTGTCTATGCTGATAGAGCAAAGTTCATTAGTTTGTTTATAGAATATATTTTTGAAGTTATTTTATGATCTACTTAAACAAAGAGGCATACAGTCCAATTTAATGGCAAAAGGGTCAGCCTCAGGACCTAGTCTTTGTATCCTAATAGAAAGTCACAACATAAGTAACAAAGTGACCAAAGATGATCAAATAACTTATGCATATTTGAGAAATATTTAACATAAATGCACCAATGATGATTCATGATTAAATNAAAGAGGCATACAGTCCAATTTAATGGCAAAAGGGTCAGCCTCAGGACCTAGTCTTTGTATCCTAATAGAAAGTCACAACATAAGTAACAAAGTGACCAAAGATGATCAAATAACTTATGCATATTTGAGAAATATTTAACATAAATGCACCAATGATGATTCATGATTAAATGTTATAAAATTTAATATAATTCAAGTCTTCACATATTAACTAGCTTATAGTAGGAAAAAGAAAGAATGATATTTTTGATTGATAAGGATTTGTTTAAAAATTCCCCATCATAATTACTGTGTGAAATTACAACCTTTCATTGTGCTAATTTTTCAATATATGTCAAATTTTACTTTTCATATGCATAGATGTATTTTATGGACATTCTCCTTCGATTTGAATCTTCTTATATTAATTTAATTTATAATGGTAAACATGAAAAATGCAAGATATGAAGAAGTTTATTCCTGGCCTATTAAACCTTCACCAACATATGAGTCACAATATTTTTATGTCAAAATCACAATGCCAGGCCTAAAACGTGATTTTTTTTTTAACATAGGGTCTATATTCCTGGATGTTTTCCTTCCACAATGCTTATGAGAATCCCAAGGGTGTGATTTAGTTTTGGTCATCCTCATGCACATCAATAGAGAGGGAAGAAAAGAAATATTCCAACATGAGCATGATTATTTTCACTGGACTTTAGTTTTGTTGGTGGTTATTTTTTAGCATTTATTTATTTGTGTATTTCCTAATCTTTTCAAATGGAATAAATATTTCTAATGTCAATGAAAATAAAATGATGCTATTTAAAAAGTATAATCAAATGCATATAGTAGACAAATTATTTTTAATATGTACCTATTTCACAAAAGTTGTTCAATTTATGTACTTGGTTTTAAGCCTCCAAACTTTGATTATTGTTCTACTTTTCTTTAATATTCTGTTAGTTGACTAAAAATTAATGGTACAGGAAACAAAAATCACTGTGTGACAGATATTTGGGTTCTGCAAGAATCTTACTTGAATGGATCTGTCCTTATTATAAGGAAAAAGCTTAACTCTGACATTAATGAGAACTAATCATGTTAAATTTCCCAGCCTACAGAATCCTAACACTGACTTGTCTTATCAAAGGGATAGCTGGAAACAGACACCCAGTCATGAATAACACTACTGAAATTCCACACACTATTATCTCTTATTTATAATATGAAATTGAAAGGAAAATACATAGCTTTTTAATCTCAATGAAAATCATTTAAAATCATGTATAATTATGTGTTTGCTTGTTTAATAAGATTGTAAAAAATAGTATTATTTTAAATAACCACTGATGTTCAGAGAAAGTTCTATTTCTTTCTAGAATCATTATTTAATCCAATATCATGTTAAAAGTTGTGTAATTAATTGTATAATTAGAATTGTAATAAGTATAATATTGTACATATAAATATGTGTTTTCTTTCATGGACAGAGTAATACAGCTTGTAACCAGAGGAATTCAAGAATCATCTAAAATGCACATGGGAAAAACCAAATGGAAATTAGCATAAATTGGGTTGGCCAAAAAGTTTGTTTGAGTTTTTCCATATGAAGTTACAGAAAAACTCAGATGAAATTTTTGGCCAACCCAATATATCATACAGTAATACTTGATTCATTTTGTTAATTCAACCAATGTTTATTTAGTGACTATTGTTTATGTGGTACCTTCTAAGAGTTGTGGACATATGCAAAAGAGAAAGACACAAAAGTATCCCTAACTTCATGAAGCTAATTTTCAGGAGAGGAAAATAGTAAGAGAAAATGAATTAGAATTCAGTAAATATCTATCACCTGTAAATTGTTAAACGTGTTTAGAAGGAAATAAACAGAATGTGTAAGCAGAAAATGAGGGACCAAAATACCTCAAATAATCTGGTCAGTCACAGTTTCTTGGAGGATATGATAAGCAAGCTAAAATCTTAAGACTAAGAAGGGCTGAGGCACATGAAGAGGGAAAAGCATTCAGACAGAATGAACAGCAGGTGTTGCAAAGATGGAGGAAATAGCTCTATGTCCACAGAAAACAGAGATCTGCATCTGTCTGTGGTCCATGTGACTTTCTAGTGGCCTCCAAGCTAGGTGTAAGGTGATGCCTTTAGCAATGCCTGTGCTCTTCACAAATCGGAGCTTCAGAATTATTTGAAAACACTTGAAAAATGTTCAAAGACTGTTTTCATTATTATTAGAAATGTTAGAATGATATAGTTGCCAATAAAAGAAAAGGATAATTCTGAGGTTTTTAAAAATAAAACTTTAAGCTTTGTCTTTGAATTTCCCAGCCAAGCTTCATATTTTTCTCCTCACAGAGGTTCAAAATCTGAAAAATATATTGAAGGGATTTTGGCAATGTGCTAGAGTCTAGCTGCTTCCCCCCAGCAGGATTTCGTTTGTTAACACCCTGGATGGCAGGACGTTTCAGTCTATCTTTCAGAAAATTTCTCTTAACTCCCCAGACTCCCACATGGTCCCAGAACTCAGAAGACATCCTGTGGAGAGAACTGGTCAAGCGTTTGAGCCTCCTCAGTTTTCTGCTTTGTTATTTTAATACTGCATGTCAACTGAAAATTTTCTGGTTTCTCCTTCCTCCAGCAGAGTCTCTCTGCTTGAGCTAAGTCTCAGCTAAACCCGTGCCCAGAGTCAGTGATTTATCTACAGAGGACTAAAAAAAGACTGCAGTTTATCAGCTCATCCGAGAAAAGTTAGCTCCTTCCAGGAATTTTTTAAGTCTAGATTTTATTTCCTTCATAGCTGTCTCATTACCTTGAAAATATATTTTTGTGATATATACAATTTTTGCTAGCTTTTGAAGCAGAACCATGGCTTGCTGCTACTTATTAGAACCTACCTAGAAACAGAAGTATTCAGTGCTGTTTTAATTTACTATTTTGATGTGAGAGGGTGAGGTTCTATAGTCTTGCACTTGGCTATTTTTTGGTAATAGCTCTCAAAATGTAGTCTGAGGGTCAAGGTTGGTTTTCTGCTAAGGTTGCATATTTCTATTCTAATTAATCTCTCAAGAACTAAGGAAAGAACCAAAAGGCATATATATTGACATATACTGTAACAATGAAATGGATTCAAGAAAAAATTTTACTTATCACCTTTTCCCCGCTTTTGGCATTTGTATTCAACAGGGGTTTGTGATTGCTAGGTATCAGTGTTCCAAAGTCTAAAAAATGATCACGTATTTCATTTCCCCTAATGTATCACTACTGTTTAATGCCTGTAAGTCTTTTTAGGGGAGATAACGAGGGAAATACAAATTACGTACTTCACATATATGTCTCCCTCAACTTATCAGTCTTACACTCATTGAAGAGACTTTAGGTCTTTGAACTGACCCAAGTCTGGGAATTACTCAGGGACCATAACTACAGGTGGTTCAGTTCATACTGGTCACATTAGATACAATGTTGTTGTTGTTATTATTAATATGTTGTTATTGTTGTTGATGATATTGGTTTCATTTTATAGTCCAAACAAGGCCTTAGCTTATAGCGCATCCATTTTATTCCTGGAGACCTCATAAGCAGCTAACTATTGAAGATCTGTGTGGGTAAAACCAATCAGATCACCAGACTTAATAAAATGTTACTGCAAGAACTTTCAGATTGTTATGGCAGTAGAAAAGAAAAAGCAAGAGCAGTGGTCATTACACAGAGTGAGTGCTGTGCCAACCTGTACACTTTGGAGTGGAGGGGGTACATAAATATATGGAGAGATAAGAATCTTTATTTATTTCTAATTTGTGAGTGGGAAAATAACCGAAGATTATACTTTTATAGAAATTAGAAGATACAGTCTAATTTCCATGACTATTTGAATTACAGCTCTGTCATCTGTCCCTGGAAAAGCAAGAGGGTATAACCAAACAACAATTTAGAAGGCTGAGGTCACATTTTTTTCAGATCATCTATACTCTGTTTTCCAGTTGCAGAGACACCAGATGTGCATTGAAAAGTTACAGAGTGGAGGTAAAGATGACAAAATTTGCCATGACTCCACCTTCAATAGAAAGTGGGAGAATACTTTGTAGATAAGCGGCAGAAGGTAAAATGACAAAACAAGGTAAGAGAATAATTATCAAATATATGAATGGGAAAAGGACTGTTAGCAAAAATAAGACAATGTATTTCTTCACTGACCTTCTTCAAAAGAGTGCCCAAAGGGAAAACTAGTTCCGAGCTAAGGTTTATAATCATGAGTAAATCTATTTTTAAATCTGTGCTATATTTATTTCTTTAGGTAGCATTGACCTTGAGACTCTATTTGTGCATATATATTAGGAATGAATTGAGTTAGTATTCAAAGGTTAAAGAGTTTACCTAAGTGAGAACATATTCCCAAAGGTAAATTGGTAGGCAAATTATTTATGATGCTTAAATGATAACAAGTTTGTGTATTTACAAACATAATCTTCAGCTCAGTTCAATTCACTTCAGTTGCTCAGTCGTGTCTGACTCTGCGACCCCATGAATCGCTGCACACCAGGCCTCCCTGTCCATCACCAACTCCTGGAGTTCACTTAAATAAGTTTTATTATTTCCAAGGTAGTCCATAATATCTTAGTGATTAAATTAAAATAGACTTATAACAATTAAACAATAACCATAAATTTAATCTTGTTATTGTGGCAGATAACGTGATGGCTCCCAATTATGCATGCCTCTCTGTAGCCACGCTCTTTACATAGGGGTTATTTTAACCAAAGGGATGGTAGCAGGTACAATGGCAGAGGAACTTCAAGCGTGTCTGAGTAGATGAGCTTGGGCCCTATCGTTTCNGTAGTCCATAATATCTTAGTGATTAAATTAAAATAGACTTATAACAATTAAACAATAACCATAAATTTAATTTTGTTATTGTGGCAGATAATGTGATGGCTCCCAGTTATGCATGCCTCTGTGTAGCCACGCTCTTTACATAGGGGTTATTTTACCCAAAGGGATGGTAGCAGGTGCAATGGCAGAGGAACTTCAAGCGTGTCTGAGTAGATGAGCTTGGGCCCTATTGTTTCTGATTCTGCATGAGAAGAGCATCTCTCCGACAGCAAGAATCATTTTACCCTTATCCTCAGAATGAATACTTGTAGGGCCTATCTGAGCCCAGCATAGTCAAAATCTCAGCCTTTCTAGAGCTACAGTTTGAAGTAGAGCCACTCTGTGAAGGCTGACTTGGTTAGCTGATTCACAACAGTACAACCCATGATGTGGGAATAAATTCTTATCCTTGTTTTATGTAACGGAGGTTTGGGAAGGATTGTTACTAAACATTTTTGAGTCAGTAGCTGACAGACCAAGATACTGGCACCCAGAAGAAGTAGCTATAACAAAAATTTAAGATATCTGGAATAGGCTTTGGGACCGGAGAGCAGGAGTTAAGAAAACTGTTATAAGAGATTTAACAAGGAACAGGCTAGTTTACAAATAGAATTAAGAAGTATTACTAATAACTTAGAAAGGCTGACATATGATAGATTTGAAAATAAATAATAAAACTTATTTTTTAATCTTTTTTCTCTCCAGCCAATAATAATTCAAAACTTAAGATACATCCAGACTTGGGGCAAAGCTCTAAAACTATATACCCTTAAAATACTTCCTGTGGGCAAAAGCAAACAAAACCTAGGGGTTGGCTGCTCCACCATTTGTTAAGACTTCTGATATATGTAGGGTGGAGCCTATTAAATGATTATAACTAGATAAACAGACTTCTGATAGGTGAAGTATATGGTCCCACAAAACATGATAAGAAAAACACCTCTAAAGGATTTGTGGGTGAGGCTTTGGCACGTATTGCTTACTGGTTTTGAATCTATTTAAAAAAAAATTTCTTTTGAGAGATCTATATTTGTGAGAATGTCACCTGTTTGTTCACCATATTAAAAACAAACAAGACAAAGACCTCTGGCCCTGCACTTAATAATATGCCTGACAGAGTAAGAGGTTAAAAACACGCTTACATAAGTTCACCTTCTTTCTTGCTCCACTGGCTTTCCTTCAGTTAATATAACACATGCAAAGTCTAACTTAGCTGAACTTGTAAGGAAAAAGCCAAGCCCTATCAACCTGTGATATGAAGAAGAACTTTACAACTGAGCTCAGCTTAAATGTGCTATCCTATAGCTGCATTCAGATTCATGAATATTGGTATAGAGGCTTATTGCTGCATGAATCTTTGTTTTGGAGTAGATTCTATGCAATAGCATTGTGACGATAGCTGACTGACACAGTTAAAACCTAAATAAAATTTTATATTGGAGGCATAACTTTAGAGAAAGATAAAGCTTTTTGACTTTAAAATAGACACTTTTTATGTTAATATAATCAAATATGATAATCAAAATGTTTTTCCCCAGAGATCAACAGTTTGAAAAAGTGTTTTTTTTTCTCTTGGCTTATTTCAGAAAATTAGCTTTAGGCCATGGATGGGAGAAAAAACCCTTAAATAATCTATTTTTACATGAAAAAAATTTGTCTCCTCTTAGTACTCCCAGTGTTAAAACTTTTTAATGTAAAAATTTAATGATAGAAGTATATAAAACTTAAAGAATAAAACTGAAGAAATCAATATATCTTAGTTTTAATTTCCCTACCTGATACCACAGCTTGAAGAGAAATATTTTTTGGTATAGTAGGTTATTGTGAGAAGTTTAAGTTTGTCAAGTTGGCTCTGTATTCTAAATTTCATGTCCTTGAAATTACCTCAGGAAGCAAATAATAATAATGATCATCTTCCTCCTCATCATCACAAGAAATGAATCGCCAGTCTATGTTTGATACAGGAAACAGGATGCTTGGGGCTGGTGCATGGGGATGATCCAGAGAGATGATATGGGGAGGAAGGTGGGAGGGGGGGTTCAGAATTGGGAACTCATGTACACCTGTGGCCCATTCATGTCAATGTATGGCAAAACCAATACAGTATTGTAAAGTAAAATAAAATGAAAGTGAAAATGAAGTCACTCAGTCATGTCTGACTCCTTGCGACTCCATGGACGGTAACCTACCAGGCTCCACAGTCTATGGGATTTTCCAGGCAAGAATACTGGAGTGGGCTGCCATTTCCTTCTCCAGGGGATCTTCCCAACCCAGGGATCGAACCCGGGTCTCCTGCATTGCTGACAGACGCTTTACTGTCTGAGCCACTAGGGAAGCCCTAGTAAAATAAAGTAAAAATAAAAAATAAAATAAAATAAAATTTTCTATTAGGGGCTTTCCTCATAGCTCAGTCGGTTAAGAAATTGCCTGTAATGCAAGAGACCTGGGTTCGATTCCTGGGTCGGGAAGATCCCCTGGAGAAGGCAATGGCAACCCACCCCAGTATTCTTGCCTGGAGAATCCCATGGATGGAGGAGCCTGGTGGGCTACAGTCCATGGGGTTGCAAGAGTCGGAAACGACTTAGCAACTCAACCATCACTACCACCATAGCTATATTAAATACGCTCTATATTCATACCACGTGTGTATCAAAGATTTGAGGGCATTTATTTTTTATGGTTTGGGTATTATCTAAACATAAGTTTAGACTTGAAAATTATGTAATTGAAGACCATTTTTTACAAACAAAAAGTGAGGGAGGTCACTGACATCAGACATACCCTGCAAAAAATATATAAGAAAGTTCTTCAATTAAGAAGGGAAATTATACTGGTTATTTTAGTGCATTAATAGTTTCCTCAAAGGGGTATATCCAAATGCTAAACCCTGGTACATGTGACTGTGGTCTTATCTGAAAACAAGGTCTTGACTATGTCATTAAGTTAAGGATGCTGAGATAAGATCATTCTGGATTATGTATGGGGCCTAAAACCCATGGCTTGTTTCATAAATCAAAGGAGACAGAAGCTAAAGTGATACATCAAAAAACAGGAAAATCAAGACATGCTGATAGTCACCAGAATCTAGGAGAGAGGCACGGAACAGACTGTCCCTAAGAGTCCCCAAAAGGAACTATGCCTAATGACACATTAATTTTGGACTTATGGCCTCCAACATTATGAGAAAATAAATTTGTGTTGTTTTAAGTCACCAAGTTTATAGTAATTTACTATGATTGCCCTAGGAAATTAATGCACATTCTGTCACTAGTAAGTGAAGTGCTACCATATCAAATTCTTATCAATCTGTAAATGACTTTGGAATTGGACAGTGAGAAGAGGCTGAGAGAATTTAAATGCACATGATGGAAACTGTCTAGGTTGTCCTAAAGAGATGACTGGTTAAAAACATGAGCACTCAAGATGACTGGTGAGCGTTTGCAAAGAAATGAGGAATGTGTTATTAGAGACAGGAGGAATGGCAATTCCTGTTACAAAGCAGCATTAAGCTGGTTGAATTATTTTGGTTGAATTTATTTTACTTTTAAGTGGTAAACAGAATTTGTAATAGATAAAATTAGCTGAGGAGATTTCCAAGAAAAATGTTGAAATTATCAGCCTGGTTTCTCCCTGTGGTTATAGCAAAACGTGAGAGCAAGATAAATTGAGGAAGGAATTTCCCAACAAAAATAAATATTTGGTGACTTGGGAAATTCTCAGTCTACCCAGAATGCAAAGGAAATGAGGAAATTTAAAATTTCTAGCTAAAACTATGAAATTTATCCTTGGAAAATCATGCTCTGGAGGGAAGGCCAGGGTATAGCTGGAAAGATTTTTACTGAAAGATTAAGCATATCATGTTTGGCTCTAATAAACCAATTCAGCAGAAGCCAGGATTACAGATTGTTTTATCCAGGAAGGATCTATAGAGAACTGTTGCCCAGTGGTGTGACCCTTCATATATTACATGGGTGACCAACAAGTTTCCTGGGAATACTATACCAGCAGAAACACTGCTAGAAAGAGACAGAGAGGGGACAAAATAAAAGATTTTTAGACTTCTGAAATTCTACTTCATCTTTGTGAAAGACACTGTTAAGAGAATAAAAATTACAATCCACAGACAGAGAAAAAACTTTAAAAATATATATTTGATAAAGGACTTGAGTCTAAGATATACAAAAATACTCTTAAAAATTAATAATAAAAATTCTAATAATAGGAAATATTAGTACAGACACCTCATGCAAAAAAAGTCAAAGGTCAAATAAACCTATGAAATACTAATCAACATCATTTTTCATTAAGGAATTTTAAACCAAAATAACAATGAAATACTACTACATATCTAGTAATAATAAAAGAAAAAAAAAAAACTGATAGTACCAATCACTAGCAAGGATGCTGAATACCAGGAACTCATTGCTGGTGAGAGTAATAAAAGACAGACACTTTGGAAGACAGCTTGGTAATTTCTTATACAGGTAAACACAGTTTACCTCATGGTTTACTTTAGAGGTAAACATAGTAAACATAAGGTTTCCCTTGTGGCTCAGCAGGCAAAGAATCCACTTGCAATGTGGGAGACCTGGGTTTGATCCCTGGGTTGGGAAGATGCCCTGGAGAAGGGAAAGGCTACCCCCTCCAGTATTCTGGCCGGGAGAATTCCATGGACTGTATAGTCCATGGGGTTGCAAAAAATCAGACACAACTGAATGACTTTCACATTCACTTTCAAGCTCAGTTTTGCCGCAGGATCTAGCGATTGCACACCTAGGTATTTACCCAATTATTTTTGAAAGCTTAATATTCACACAAAGACCAGGACATGAATGTTTGTAGCAACTTCAATGGTAATTGCCAAAAACTGGGAGCAGCCAACATACCTTTCAAGAGGTGAATGGATAATTTGATACATTTATACAATAGAATCAGGAAATCAGTCCTGAATGTTCATTGGAAGGACTGATGTTGAAGCTGAAACTCTAATACTTTGGCCACCTAATATGAAGAACTGACTCATTTGAAAAGACCCTGATGCTGGGAAAGATTGAGGGCAATAGGAGAAGGGGATAACAGAGGATGAGATGGTTGGATGGCATCATTGACTCATGGACATGAGTTTGGGTAAACTATGGGAGTTGGTGATGGACAGGGAGGCCTGGCATGCTGCAGTCCATGGGGTCACAAAGAATAGGACATGCAACTGAACTGAACTGATACAATAGGATGTTATTCCGTAAGAAAAGGAAATGAGCTATCAAATCACAAAATGACATGCATGAATATCAAATGCATATTGCAAAGTGAAAAAAGCAAATGTGAAAAGACTACATACTGTATGATTTCAATTATATGACATCCTGAAAAAGACAAAACTATAGACATGGTAAAAAGATAATTGGTAACCAGGTTTGTGGGTATAGAAGGAGAGGATGGTGTAAAGGGGATTTTTAGGGCTTTAAATTCATGAGAAATGCTGGGCTGGATGAAGCACAAGCTGGATCAAGATTTCTGGGAGAAATATCAATAACCTCAGATATGCAGATGACACCACCCTTATGGCAGAAAGTGAGGAGAAACTAAAGAGACTCTTGATGAAAGTGAGAAAGGAGAGTGAAAATTTTGGCTTAAAACTCAACATTCAGAAAACTAAGATCATGGCATTTGATCTCATTTCTTCATGACAAATAGATGGGGATGCAATGGAAACAGTGACAGACTTAATTTTGGGGGGCTCCAAAATCACTGCAGATGGTGACTGCAGTCATGAAATTAAAAGACACTTGCTCCTTAGAAGAAAAATTATGACCAACCTAGATAACATTAAAAAGCAGAGACACTACTTTGCCAACAAGGGTCCATCTAGACAAAGCTATGAATTTTCCAGTGGTCATATATGGATGTGAGAGTTGGACTATAAAGAAAGCTGGACACCAAAGAATTGATGCTTTTGAACATCCAACCAGTCCATCCTAAAGGAAATCAGTCCTGAGTGTTCATTGGAAGGACTGATATTGAAGCTGAAAGTCCAATACTCTGGCCATCTGATGAAAAGAATTGACTCATTTGAAAAGACCCTGATGCTGGGAAAGATTGAGGGCAATAGGAGAAGGGGACGACAGAGATGAGATAGTTGGATGGCATCACCGACTCTATGGACATGAGTTTAAGTAAACTCTGGGAGTTGGTGATGGACAAGGAGCCCTGGTGTGCTGCAATTCATGGGACTGCAGAGTTGGACACAACTGAAAGTATTGTAATTTATTTTTAAAGACATATATAATGTTATAGTACACATAGCAACTCTCTGTGTATTCAATGACTTGAGGTATGCCAGTAAGAGATAAAAGAATGGAATGAAGAATGTGAAAAAAAGTGGTATAACTATATTGCAAATATATGAAATTACCGACCTAAGAAACTTTGAAAAATTTAGATTTTTTTAAACCAATACCAAAAACTGTACAAAACCACTATACTGTGGTTAACAAGCTTGTTTCATATAGCAGTAAAATTCCGAACTGATATATGTATATGTATTGCTGCTGCTGCTGCTAAGTCGCTTCAGTCGTGTCTGACCACATGGATGGCAGCCCACCAGGCTCCACCGTCCCTGGGATTCTCCGGGCAAGAACACTGGAGTGGGTTGCCATTTCCTTCTCCAATGTATGAAAGTGAAAAGTGAAAGTGAAGTCACTGAGTTGTGTTTGACTCTTAGCGACCCCATGGACTGCAGACCACCAGGCTCCTCCGTCCATGGGATTTTCCAGGCAAAAGTACTGGAGTGGGGTGCCATTGCCTTCTCCGGATATATATATTAGAGTTAAACAATTACGTACAAAATGGTGATTGTGGGAGCCAGGTCTTTCACATTTGGTGGAGGGAGATTAACAAGAATAGAAGGTAAGATTTATTCATTTGGTAACAGATTATAATTAGCAACAAGAGTGGAAGGCTAGATTAGAATTGGCAAGCAAAACTGGAACATTAGATTTATTCATGTGGTAACAGATTAGAACTGACAACATTAGTATAAACTCATGAGTAGCATAAGGTAGATACAAATGATAATGTGTATGTGTTTATCCCTGTGTGCTTAAACAAGTTACTATCCATTTATGGGTTTCCTTCCTCTATCAGCTGAGTTGATTTAGCAGTAATGAAACCTCAGTACCCATGATTACATCTAAACACATATCTTGAATCCTAATAGAATTTTCCAACAAAAGAAACAAGGAATCTTTGGGGAAATGGCTGATTCTGGCAGTAAAACAATGCACCAGATGAGTGTAAAGTATATTGTAGTGCCAGAAGCGCATGCAAAGAAAAACCTAAAAAGACCAGAAAAGAAAGTAAAAGAATAAACACCAATGTGAGTCTCTAGCAAAGGGGCACTTGAGAGAACTACCAATGGGAAAAACTAGAAGCATTTAAACAATAAAATTAAGTAGCTTTGGATTATAATCTAAAATAGAAAATGAAAATCTATTAATCCAAACTGATCTCAGATATCCGCAATGAATCCAAATTAATCATATATTTCAGAAAACTAATTCTGATAACAGTTATTATTTGTATAGTTTTGACACCACAATTGGTATATCTTAACTAAACCTCTCCTTGGAACCTACTATCTTCACAACTAAACAACTCTGATCCACTTCACCAATACCACATTTTCTTTCTCCTATGCTTCCTGTTGCTCAGGTTAAAATACTTGGAGATGTCTCTTATTTTTCACTTTTATTGTCTTGCATATTCACTATATCTGCAAATTTTATTGTTTGTACTTTCAGAATATAATCATGTATTTAATCAACTGTATTAATATTACCATGCTAGAAATCACCATCTTCTACATTTTTGGTTATCCTAAAACTTCCTAACTGCTCTCCTATAATATGTTCCAGTCCTTATTTGGTTTATTTTTAATGAGGAGTCAGTGTGATATTTTTATAGTCAAATATGAGTTCAGATTATTTCCCCATTCAAAACCATCAACTGCTATAATAAAATATATATTTTTATAATATTTTTATATATTTTACATATTTTATTTATATTATAAATTTTATAATAAAATATAATATCTAATTGTGTAATCTCATCTTTGTTCTTCAGTATTTTCTTAACTATTTTTGTCAATTGGCATATATTTGTCAATATAAATTTTGGGAAGATTTTATAAATTTTCACTGTATACAAAATTTTATACAGTCATCAGGAATGTGACACTTTTAGCAACATTCAGTCATTGTGTAGGAGAATTTTGTTGGAATTTGAAAGATTTTATATATTTCAGACTAGGTTTTAAAAAATATCATCATGCAGTTACATTCTCTATGACCCTACAAAAATGTAAATATTCTTTTATTGTTCCATTAATCAGTTCAGTTCAGTTCAGTTCAGTCGCTCAGTCGTGTCCAACTCTTTGCAACCCCATGAATCGCAGCACACCAGGCCTCCCCGTCCATCACCAAGTCTCAGAGTTTACTCAAACTCGTTTCCATCAAGTCGGTGATGTCATCCAGCCATCTCATCCTCTGTCGTCCCCATCTCCTCCTGCCCCCAATCCCTCCCAGCATCAGAGTCTTTTCTAAACAGTCAACTCTTCACATGAGGTGACCAAAGTATTGGAGTTTCAGCTTTAGCATCAATCTTTCCAATGAACACCCAGGACTAGTATAGCTTAAATAAGTTTACTGGTTGCAAGAAGTAATGTGACCTTTCCATATACCTTTTCATTCGTGCAGAAGATAATTTCTATCAAGTAAAAATGAAAACAATCAGAATAAGTGCTCACTATAGGTATCTCTTCATCATTCATTATTATGATACAATTAAAGGATTACATGAAGATTAGTCTTTGGTTTTAATGTAAATAGATTTTACTGGTAAATTAGATTTTGTTATGCTTCATAAAGATATATTTCCTGTAGCAAACTGAGTTGCCTACCTTACAAATTGATACTAACAATAGAAGAAACTTCATTTCATGCAAACTTTTTAATATCTAGGCAGAAATGTAAAATTTACTCTTGCAATCATTTGTGGTTCTACTGTATTAAGAATTCTATTTATCCAAGCAAATGGAATAGCTTGTGTTTAGGCATGCTCCTCTGTGCCTTTCTACAGTATTACATGTTAATATATTTAACTATTCAACATCTTTGGATGTTTTAATCATAATCACATGCATTTATGCTAGAGCCTCGGCATATTTTTGTTACTTGTAATGAATTTGACCTATCAGCAAAAGCTCTATAAGGTTTTGTCTAATGATATACATAGAATTAGCATTAAACACATTGTTTCCTTGGAAATTTGCATTTTCAGTTTTTCTTCAAGTTATATATACAGCATTTTAAACAATTTTTCTGGAAGTCTAAGTCACTGTTTTATTATAAGTCTCTAGCTCTTTCTCCACTTAAAATAGCAATTAGCTATTAAAAACTGTTTCCACATTGATTGAAATTAATATGACATTAAAATTAATTGGATATACAAGTATGTAATCTTAATTTACAAATAAAAATTACACAGAACTGCTGTTGATACTACATTTACCAAATAATTAACATTCAGCTCTTCTATAGAATCTGTTCACTGTGAAAACTAATTATTAGTTTTTTTTAAAAACTAACTTATTTTACTTTTTCAAAGTTGGAAACCAAATAATAAACATAAATAACAATGGCTATTTTGGGTAATAATAAAAATAATAGCTAACATTTATTATACAAATGTTATGGTTCTTTTGCATAAGTTATATACTGTAATTAGCATAATAATCTTATATATAATTTTTTATATCTGCTTTACAGATAACAAAAGAAGGCATACAGAGGTAGATAAAATTAACAAAGACTAGAATCTGCACATCGATATCTAAGCAGTCACATTCTACAGCTCCAACTCCTTGAGAGACAAAGCTAAACACTATATGATTTCACTTATATAAGAATCATGAACTGTGAACTTCCAGATGTTCAAGCTGGGTTAAGAAAAGGCAGAGGAATCAGAGATCAAATTGCCAATTTCTGCTGGATCATCGAAAAAGCAAGAAAGTTCCAGGAAAACATCTATTTCTCCTTTATTGACTATACCAAAGCCTTTGCCTGGATCACAATAAACTGGGGAAAATTCTTCAAGAGATGGGAATACCAGACCACCTGACCTGCCTCTTGA
>SJYA01000697.1:96121-121272 GCA_006410615.1 Neotragus moschatus | reverse complement strand
GTGCTGCGATTCATGGGGTGGCAAAGAGTCGGACACGACTGAGCAACTGAACTGAACTGAAAGTTAGCAAAAGATACAAATGAACAACAGCGATCTCTTACAGATCTTGGAGATGATGCTCATATGTTGGAGATTCAAATTCTAGATAAATAGAAAGCACTGCCTCCAGCATTAGTGTGAATGGTACAAAGGACAAAAGTCTGAGCATCCAGGTCAGTGTTGTAAATCAGAGAGCAAGTGACAGCNTGAACAACAGCGATCTCTTACAGATCTTGGAGATGATGCTCATATGTTGGAGATTCAAATTCTAGATAAATAGAAAGCACTGCCTCCAGCATTAGTGTGAATGGTACAAAGGACAAAAGTCTGAGCATCCAGGTCAGTGTTGTAAATCAGAGAGCAAGTGACAGCATCTATTGAGACCAGAGAGGCAAGGGTAAGGATAGGCAGCCAAGGCTGATAAATACCCAGAGGCAGCACTTGCATTAAAGCCACTCAGATGTAGGATCTAATCTCTACCCTTGTCAATGAGTAACTGTGTGACCTAAGGAAAGTTATTTTCATCTAAGATTTTTTCTGGCTTTAAAAAAGAAGATAGTGGTACCTACCAACAAGGTTGAATCTCCCCAGGTGGTGCCAGTGGTGAAGAACCCACCTGCAAATGCAGGAGATATAAGAGATGCCCGTCCAATCCCTGGATCAGGAACATCCCCTGCAGGAGGGCATGGCAACCACCTTCATTATCTTGCCTGGAGAATCCCGTGGACAGAGGAGCCTGGTGGGCTACAGTCCATGAGGTCACCAAGAGTTGGACAAGACTAAGGCGACTTAGCATCCATGCACCATCACGATTATTTTGAGGAGTAAATGGAAGAATCTCTGTGAAAGCACTAGGCACATAGTAGATGTTCAATGCCTATGATTTCTTTTAAAGTGTATTATTTGTTAGGAATCGGGTAATAATTTACTGGGAACAGGATGGGAAGCCCAAAGACTTGCAAGGCGCGGGTGTGGAAACAGTAATGAGGAGAACATGATCTTTCCCATTCAAGAATCTCATGTCTCCTGCTGCTGCGGCGGCTGCTAAGTCACTTCAGTTGTGTCTGACTCTATGAGACCCTCCTACAACATCTTAAATGGTCTGCTCCAGACCTCATAACAGAAAGAAACCAAGGCCATATGATCAAACTTACCAAAGAGAAATGTAAAGTTCTACAGTAAAATTGTATTCAGATATCTGTGCTTGCATGCTAAATTGCCTGAGTCATGTCCAACTCTATGTGACCCCATGGACTGTAAAGCTCATCAGGCTCCTCAGTCCATGGGATTCTCTAGACAAGAATACCGGAGTGGGTTGCCATGCCCTCCTCCAGGGGATCTTCTCTACCCAGGGATCGAACCAGTATCTCTTGTGTCTCCTCCACTGGCAGGCAGGTTCTTTTCCACTAGCACCGCCTGGAAAGATTAAAGATAAAATTTAACTAAGAACAATATGGGCTTCCCTGGTTGCTTAGATGGTAAAGAATCTGCCTGCAATGCAGGAGGTCCAAGTTCATTTCCTGGGTTGTGAAGATTCCCTAGAGAAGGAAATGGACACCCACTCCAGTATTCTTCCCTGGAGAATTCCATGGGACTGCAAAGAGTCGGTCATGACTGAGCAACTAATACTCTCAAATGAGCTGAAAACAATTTGATCAACAGCACTTTGGTTGACATAATGGTGTGGTTGCAACTGATAATCCCTAGCCATGGATTTTTGAAGCGCTGGGCATTTCGGTGCTTGAATTTGCAGCCAATTAATCTTACTCTGGCTTGATTTTTAAGGGATTGGAACAATCTCTTAGTATTTGAATTCTTTACAACTTTGCAATATGGAAATGCAAACTCCTTATAGAAACGTTAGAAAATACAGAGAAGCAGAAGAATAGCAGCAACAAACCCCATAATGTCACCATCCAAATGTAACCACTGTTGTTACCTTGACTTTCATCATTCCAGTGCCTTTCCTCTGCGTTGTATCATCTGACCAAGGAAGAAGGGCCACAAGGCAGGGAGCACTCCACTACCAGAAGATTCTAAGCAGAAGTATGAAAACTTTTCCGAGATACGTGTCATAGAAGGAGTTATTGTATGGGAGGAAGGCTGAATTTTGTAATGTCTAAATTTTTTTCTACATTAGGCTTCTAAGAATTATAGAATTATAATAAATGTATAATAAATAAATAAAGAATTATAATAAATGCCATTAGAAAACACACTTGTGTGTTGCTCATTAATATTGCATTTGTAGTATTCGGCTGAAAGAGAATTTCTGGAAATTCCAGCTCTGATTTATAAGCCATTCTGTTGCTTTCTAAAGTATTGGCTCCAATGCCTATATGTGATTTCTGTGCTTGAGTAAACCCACCCACATGCCAGACTGAACCCCAGTGCATTTGACATTTTCCCTTTTGAACAGCATCCAGCGTAATGTAGCTTACTGGAAAAAATCCACCCAGTATGACTCAGCCAGTCATGCAAACCTTTTTTCCCTCCCTTGTGGAATTTATTTTCTTTTTCTCAGAATGAAACTGGACCACATTATTGAAGGATAAACAAATCTGAAAGTTTTTCCAGTAACATCTTTTTATGCACTGGCTGCTGAAGATGAACTAGAAATTCTTGGCTAAGATCTTGCTTCCTACCTAAACATTTTATTGAAATAGAATTCAACTTTTCAGTTTCCCTAACTGGAAACAGAAAGCAAAGTCCCATTTCCCAAGAGGAGAGATGCTTTCCTTTTCCTTAAGATGTCCCTAAATCATCTAACATAGTGTCATAGTGTCACATAGTGTCATTTATGTCATAGCATAACATAAGTGTCATCTAACATAGTGTCATAGTGTCACATAGTGTCATTTATGTCATAGCATAAATTTAACACACTGTAAATCAAACTATGTAAGTTATTGCTGCTTCTAAAAAGTTGTCTAAACTACATAGCCTAACAAGATCTGGATTATTCTTCCATCACCTCCATTTGTTTTCTGATAAATTCCAGGAAGAATTCCCAAATGAGCCTATACATTATTAATCCTCACCACTGGAACTCTGTTATTTTTCAGGAGTTGTTTTTTTAATCTGTTTTTAGAATTTTCAGTGGCGATCTACTAAGTGAATTTGCACGTTTGAGAAGTTGTTTAGGTGAGTCTGACCACTAGACAAGCACTTCTGCAAGCTGTTTACTGGTATCTTAAGGCTGACTGTATAACAGGAAGGTCTGGCAGGACTAGAAAGCTTGACATAGAAACAGAAAATGGGAGTGGAGAAAGGAATAAGTGACAGAACATCTGATCAGTAAGTAACAGCAACAGTAGCTGAAAGCATTAAGTGTTCACTTGTATGTGTCAGATTCTAGGTGAGGTGGCTTATATTCACTGGCTTGGGTAGCAATCCTACAAATAAGCATTATCTCCATTTTACAAATGAATAAACTGAGGTTCAGAAGAGTGAAGAGTCTTATAACTGTTGGCAGAACTGAGATTTATGGTTTGTCCCACAATAAAATTCACTTTCGTCCTGTTATGCCATATTATTTCAGATGTGGTGTAAATACGAGCAGAAAAAGATAAAGAATCAGAGGTGAAAAACAGCAGATATAAATAAACTGTATTTCTTTTTTATTTGAACAGATTTATTTGAACTTGTGTATGAAATTTGTGGTCGCACTAAAGGAGTTGTGTTGAATAGGCAAAGTGGAGATGGGCTAGGACTAGAAAAGTGAATGACGAGGTGCTCGGGCTGGACTTGGCAGTGACCCCTCTGACTCTCTATGTCTAATTCCTGTAGCTGACCAGCTGTTTTCTTCCCTAAAATTCTCTAGAATATGTTCATCTTGGATGGGGTCTTCAACACTGCCTATACATATGATGACTTTGTGAGACTAACAAAACGGTACCTTTGTTAACAAAACGTCTGGCTTATAAGTAAAAAAAAGGATCCCTTTCCTCCCCCAGGCTGTCCCACAATACCTGGCCAGCAGACCACAGTGATTTTTAGCAACCACTTACCTCTTGGAAGAATGTTCTGTGCAGGGCATAACCTGCATGGCCTATGGTGTAGCCTGGGCCGTGTTATTTCCCATCTCCATTATCTTCCCCTTGGTTCTAGTTGATTTCGGGTGACCTCCCTCGGCCTGCAGTGGGTTGGAGCAGGGCTTGGGCTCCCAGCCGGGGAATGCGCTGAGGTCACAGCGGTGAAAGCACTAGATCCTAGCCACTACACCAGTGGACAGTGACAAGGGTCCTGGCCCTTCGGCTTTGCAGAAAAGAATTCCCACAAAGGTGGAAAGTAGTGAAACAAGTAAAGTATTTATTAAGGGGAGAAAAAGTACAGTATGTGTGGAAAGACACCTGGGCAGACTCAGAGTCCCTGAGTTGCACCCCTGTGTCAGTTTGAATTACTTGTATGGGGTATTTCTAATGAGTTTTCTTGTAACCAATTGTTTGATTTGCTTGGTTCACAGTTTATATTTGGTAGATCTCAGGATCCTTCCATGTGTGTGCACGCATCTCTTAGCCAAGATGGATTCTACTGAAAAGGTGTATGGGTAGGGAAAATCCCTTGACATGACTCCCTTTTGGCCTCCAAGGAGCCTTTCTAGGAGAAGGCAATGGCAACCCACTCCAGTACTCTTGCCTGGAAAATCCCATGGACGGAGGAGCCTGGTAGGCTGAAGTTCACGGGGCCGCACAGAGTCGGACACGACTGAAGTGACTTAGCAGCAGAGCCTTTCTGGCACGTGTGTGGTCGGGCAGGTCTGACTTCGGGAATAAGAAATGTGTGGTCTGGGCAGAGCCCAACCTTCTTCCTTAATTGTCCTGCTATTCTTGCCTTGGAGTTTCAGTCCAGAGGGAATGAATGTCCAATTGTTTCCCCCTGGGTGGCGGTAGGGGAGGGACCCACCTTCTCCTGTCTCATAGTCACCGTCATTTCCTCCCCACAGTGTTCTCCCTGCCTCCAGCCTTCCCTCCTTCAGTGCTAATTTGGTTTCTAAGTTACAGCTGTCATCCTGTCGCCCTACCAGCAACACTACCATACATCCCCTTTGTCTTCATTATGAAGTCTGAACTTTCTGGAATAGCAAACATACCATTCTTTACCTGACTCTGGCTTTTCTCCTTTATTCTCTTACCCCTCCCTTGGGCAGTTCAAATGGATTAAACCACCTCATCTTGGATATCTTTGTGCCTTGAAAACGAAAAGCTGGTTCTTTGAGAAGGTAAATAAAATTGACAAACCATTAGTCAGACTCATCAAGAAACAAAGGGAGAAAAATCAAATCAATAAAATTAGAAATGAAAATGGAGAGATCACAGCAGACAACACAGAAATACAAAGGATCATAAGAGACTATTATCAGCAACTATATGCCAGTAAAATGGACAACTTGGAAGAAATGGACAAATTCTTAGAAAAGTACAACTTTCCAAAACTGAACGAGGAAGAAACAGAAAATCTTAACAGACCCATCACAAGCACGGAAATTAAATACCCATTTTAATCCTGGCCTTGGGCCCTTTGTGGCTTCCCCTGTGACTCAGCTGGTAAAGAATCCGCCTGCAATGCAGGAGAACTGGCTTCGATCCCTGGGTTGGGAAGATCCCCTGGAGAAGGGAAAGGCTACCCACTCCAGTATTCTGGCCTGGAGAATGCCATGGACTGTAAAGTCCATGGGATCTCAAAGAGTCGGACAGGACTGAGCGACTTTCACTTTCACACTTGGGCCCTTTATCTGGCAGATTCAGAGCTCAGCTCAAATGTTGTCTCTGGGAAACTTTTCTGACCCCATCAGCCTGAGTTCAGTGTCCCTCTGGCTCACACGGTTCCTTTGCTCGCTCTGCACTGTAACGCTTTAGATACTGTGTTGTGATTGTCTGCCTCTGACTTTTCTACAAGTCAGTCAACTTCTCCAGGAGAGGAGCGATATTTTATTCACTCTTTCAGTCCAGGCGTCTACTCAAGTACTTGACTCAGCTGTCAACTGGTAGCATAATTTGCTGTTGGGTGCATGCAAAATCATTTTATTAGCTGTTCCAGAAAATGCTAAGGTAAGGATGGGGGAAGAAGAGTGAAAAGGCGACCAATTTCTGGCTTTAAGCTCTTTGGTGCTTCTGTGACAACTTCTCTGGAAGGTTCCTAATCCATGAACTTCCCCTTCTTTCTCATTCTGGAATGGAACTGGAATTCCAACTATTTTCTTACACCTGCTTGTCAGTGGTATAAAGTGACTCTGGCGGAATGTATCAATTAAGCAAAGAGCAAGCCACTAGAAATAGCTCTGACAGTGTTACTCCAAAAGGGTCTGCATTTGGCAAATGAATGAAATCTGAACTGATCTTTTTTAATGTCTCTTAGGGCCGTAAATCGATGCACATGAGTTTGGGTGAACTCCGGGAGTTGGTGATGGACAGGGAAGCCTGGCGTGCTGCGATTCATGGGGTTGCAAGGAGTCGGACACGACTGAGCGACTGAACTGAACTGAGGGCCCTAAAATCAGAGAATATGGCTAGGGGATGGTCTGCAGGTGGGCTGTTGTTTACATTTAAAACACTGAATTTTGGAATTTTCAGACATTCCTTCTAGTGGAAGAGTTCTTGTCCACAGCAGAGTACTAGGTTTCTGCGGTGATGGTGAGTCATGTAGCTCTCCAGAGCCAGGAGATATCTTTTTTTTTTTTTTTTGGCCTTAGGAATAAGAACCTAAGTGGGGACAGTGCACTCAAGTCCCCTGTGAGCCCCGCTTCATGTCTGAACCCCCAAGATAATTCTCTCTCATCTTGTTTAAAACCTACCCTGTCTTTCAAAGGAAGGAAATCAGCAGCCATGAAATGGAAGGAAAGTAGTGGAATCTTTCTCCATTCTTTAAAGACTATGTCAATAGCAAGACATGTGATGGTAACGCAGCATCAGCACCTGTTATGGGCAGGCCAGAGAGAAAGCATTTGTTCAGGCNCTACCCTGTCTTTCAAAGGAAGGAAATCAGCAGCCATGAAATGGAAGGAAAGTAGTGGAATCTTTCTCCATTCTTTAAAGACTATGTCAATAGCAAGACATGTGATGGTAACGCAGCATCAGCACCTGTTATGGGCAGGCCAGAGAGAAAGCATTTGTTCAGGCCTTTCTTTTTTCCTTCTTACCTCATAACTTGCAGATTTTTTTTTTTAAACCATGTGTTTTTTTTTTTCTCCTTAGAACAAGGCTCAACCAACTTTCCCTGTAAAGGGCCTAAAAGTAAATATTTTAGGATTTGTTGGTTCTGTGGTAGCTCCTCAACTGTGCTATCCTACTGCAAAAGCAGCCGGAGACAGTATGTAAATAAACAGGCAGAGTGTGTCCCAATAAAAATGTATTTAGGGACTCTGAAATGTGAATTTCGTATAATTTTTCTGTGTTGTGAAATATCCTTCTTTTGTTTTTTTCTCTCAATCATTTAGAAATGTAAAAACCATCCTTACTCACAAACCATACAAAAACAGGTGGTGAGCCGGATGAGGCCTGTGGGCTCTAATTTGTTCGTCCTTATAATAGAATGTCAACTGGGATGACGGGATCAGATCTATGTGTTCAGCTAGTGGGTCTGGAATTCAAATGCACATATGAATCATCTGGGGATTCTGTTAAAATGCAGAGTTGTGTTGTTAGAGTCTGCGTTTCTAACCAGCTCCCAGGTGATAACTTTGGCAGCCAGGTTTGATCTGTGGACCACACCTCGAGTGACAAGGCTTTCAAAGATTCCAGGTTGGATCCATCCCTGGAAGAGAGCTTGGAGGAGAGTGCAGATGCAGGGAGAGTGAGGAACATCAGTCAGGAGACTTGGGGAGGTTGGCTCAGAGGCCTTCGTTGCTGGGAAGTGTGAGAGCTGGGAGAGAGGGAGGAGTTAAAGGTGACTCCAAGGTTTTGTTGCTTAGCGGTGCCTGCAGCAGGGATCCCAGTACAGAGAAGGTTTTGTTGAGTCAATAGAAGGGCTGGGGGAAGAAAGCCCGGAATTGGAAGGAGACGGGAAAAGGGAAGATCATAATCTCAATCCGGAGTAGTCTGAGTTCGATTTTGCGGAAACCCAGGTAGCAAAAGTGGGTAATGTTTTGAAGGCAGAATGCTGTGTGACGCCTGCTGACCTGCAAATGGATTGCTCTCCGTCCGCTGAGAGCTAGACCTGGGCCAGTAGCACTCCTGACCAGGAAGAACGTCAACTGCACTGAACGCTTGTGTGTGTGTGTGTGTGTGTGTGTGTATGTACTCCTGACCAGGAAGAACATCAACTGCACTGAACGTGCACACGTGTGCGTGTGTGTGTGTGTGTGTGTGTGTGTGTGTGTGGTGTATAATGACCAAAAATGTGCTGGAAGTATCTGTCACCTTGCAAGTGTTCTCACATAAATGTTTAACTTTATTCTTATTTTACGATAGGAATTTTATTACAAAAAGCCATTGAGGAATCAGAACTTGCTTGCAGACATTTTAAAGCTCTGGGCTAAGAATCAACTTAGTATAAAAATTTTGAGGCCTGTTATCTCAGGTTTTACCCCACCTGGGCTTCCCAGGTGGCTCAATGGGTAAAGAATCTGCCCGCTAATGTAGGAGATCCCGGAGACACAGTTTCCATCTCTGGATCAGGAAGATCCCCTGGGGATGGGCATGGCTACCTACTGCAGTATTATTGCCCGAAGAATCCCATGGGCAGAGGAACCTGGTGGGCCACAGTCCACGGGGTCACAAAGAGTCAGACATGACTGAGCGACTGTGTACGTATGCACCCTCCCTTATGTTTAATTTAGTTTGTTTTTCTACTGAAGACACCAAGTATCTTTCATCAGTTTAGTTGCTCAGTTGTGTCTGACTCTTTGCGATACTATGGACTGCAGAATGCCAGGCCTCCCTGTCCATCACCAACTCCCAGAGTTCTCTGGTGGCTCAGAGGATAAAGCATCTGCCTGCAATGCGGGAGACCCGGCTTCAATCTCTGGGTTGGGAAGATCCCCTAGAGAAAGAAATAGCAACCCACTGCAGTATTCTTGCCTAGGCTACAGTCCATGGGGTCGCAGAGAGTCAGACACGACTGGGTATCTTTCATCATCAAAGGAACTGGTTCCTTTCATGACAGCATGTAGTGCTTTCTCAGCTGAACAGATTTTCTTTCCTAGCTTTTTTTTTTTAAAAGCCACTTTTACCTTTGTAAATGCTGATGAAGAAGAATCTATCTGAATTTTCTGATGATCTGTTTTGCCATTGGCCAAAACACAACAACTAAAATCTCCAAGTATACCCAGTAATGTTTGATCAACAGCCTCCTAAGGCTGTCTCTAGTGTATCCCTGCCTCTCTTAATCTATTTTGCACAGTTTTCCAATTAAAACATGTGAAAGTGAAGTCGCTCAGTCGTGTCCGACTGTTTGTGACCCCGTGGACTGTGGCTCACCAGGCTCCTCCGCCCATGGGATTCTCCAGGCAAGAATACTGGAGTGGGTTAACATGTGAAGCAGCTCCTTAATCCTATTATAGCTACCTCCTTGTTCAATAAATCACTCTCAGTGTTCTGCAAGTGAAAACTGACTCTTCAGTCTGCTTTTCCGTATGAACCACTCTCCGATTTCCATATATGCTTCTGAAAGTTTTCCTGTTACTCACCGTCACCCACCCCACCTGACGATCAAGTCAACCTCCCTGCGTGCTCCCAGGCCCTGTCCTTTCTTGCCTCTAAGCGATTGTGTACTTGGTTCCACCCACCCTTCTCATCATACATCTCCTTTGAGATCTAAGGTAGGTAGGCTTTTCCCTTCTGAAACTTCCCTGATTTCTAAGTTGGACATAATATTCTCTTTATATTTTTAATTTCCAAAGCTATTTATGCAGCAAAGTGTAGCACAAAGGATATGGGGCTCTAGAAGGTAAGATCAATCAAGACTTAGTCCATTTTATTCATTCACTCACTCAGGGCCTAGGCAAGTGCCTAGAATACAGCAGGTGCTAAAGGAATATTTATTGAATGAATAACTGAATGAATGAGTGAATAAATGTGGGTATGCATTTATTTAAATTTAGTGGTATCAACACATAGAAATGCCTGGAACAAAGTAGATATTCAATATGTTGGCTCGATTTCCCTTTATTCTTTTTTTCTATGGAAGTTATAAATTGCAAATGTATCTATTTCTTCAGTGCTTGGAACCTAGTGGGAGAGGGAAGAGAAGTAAATTCATTGAACATCTACCTTCTGTCAGGGACTGGACTGGGTGCCTTATATTCATTTTTCATTTTAATTCTCCACAAGAATTCATAAGGTAGGTGTTATTCTTTCCATTTTATAGGTGGAGAAGCTGAAGCTCAGAGAATCTTGTCCAAGGTCATAGCTCTGATAAGTGGGGAGAGCTGAATTTTAAAGCCAGTTCTGTCCGACTCCAAAACTCTGCCCCTTAATATCCATTTATACCAGTGGGGGTTATTATCTAGTAAGTTACAAAGCAGGATACAAAGCCATGTTTACCTGACTTGAAAAATCCATTCTTGCCCCTGTAGCATAAATGCCTGCCCCAATGCCACTAGATAGCAAGTGCTTGATGAATTGCATTTTGAATTGATTTTTAAATAAATGAATGAATTCCTAATAAAAAAATTATTGAATTGTAGAACTAACGGATTACGAATAAGCTACTTTCCTACTAGAGAATTATGAGGTTGGAATTATGGCACTGGGCACAGAAAAACCAACTGCTTTTGCTCAAAGAATCAGGTTAGTTACAGGTGGAAATAAGCCCCAGCTGATGTAGCCATGCCCTGCCATGATGGGAATCGAGGTTCCTTCACCAGCACTGAAAGCTGCATCTTCACTACAAAGCCTGCCCTGCCTTTTTAGAGTCTCTAGTCTATGACTGCGCGCCTGAAAAAGCAGCAACTAAAGCCTTGTTGTTTTGCACTATCATCCATAGCAGCTCCCAGACCATGGTAATGCCAGCTCCAGTGGAAAGTTTGAAGTCAAAAGCCTCTCTGATCCACCGCTGAAGGCATTCAAATCACAAAATTAACCGAATTAGGGGTAGAGGAACTTTCGGGTGACAAATTTTCAAGTTACTCCCATGCCATCAACGTGAGTTATCACACCAAAAAGGATAGCAAAGTGACTCTGCCTCTGAAATCTTGAAGGCAGTGTCCTACTCGGTCACTGTGTGACCTTGGGAAGTCTCAACTGTCAAATAAGGGCAACAGTGAGTGACTTGTCAGTTTTAAGGATTAAGTAAAAGAGGGGAAAAAAAGACATATGTAGCATTTATCACCACGTTTAGTTAGTAATGGGCTTCCTGTTGCTCAGTGGTAAGGAATCCACCTGCCAATGCAGGAGACGTGAGATCGATCCCTGGGTCGGGAAGATCCCCTGGAGAAGGAAATGGCAACCCACTCCAGTATTCTTACCTGGAAAAATCTCGTGGACAGAGTAGCCTGGCATAGCCATGGGGTCGCAAAGAATTGGACACAACTTAGTGAGTAAACAACAACAAAATCAGTGATAGCAATTAGTATTGTCATGTTACATTGACCATGCTACCTTCAGCACATCTGAGAATTTCTTCTATAGTGACCCTGACAGTGTCAGACTTTATTTTGGGGGGCTCCAAAATCACTGCAGATGGTGACTGCAGCCACGAAATCAAAAGATGCTTACTCCTTGGAAGAAAAGTTATGACCAACCTAGATAGCATATTCAAAAGCAGAGATATTACTTTGTTGACTAAGATCCGTCTAGTCCAGGCTATGGTTTTTCCAGTAGTCATGTATGGATGCAAGAGTTGGACTGTGAAGAAGGCTGGGCGCCGAAGAACTGATGCTTTTGAACTATGGTGTTGGAAAAGATTCTTGAGAGTCCCTTGGACTGCAAGGNGACTAAGATCCGTCTAGTCCAGGCTATGGTTTTTCCAGTAGTCATGTATGGATGCAAGAGTTGGACTGTGAAGAAGGCTGAGCGCCGAAGAACTGATGCTTTTGAACTGTGGTGTTGGAGAAGACTCTTGAGAGTCCCTTGGACTGCAAGGAGGTCCAATCAGTCCATTCTGAAGGAGATCGGCCCTGGGATTTCTTTGGAAGGAATGATGCTGAAGCTGAAACTCCAGTACTCTGGCCACCTCATGCGAAGAGTTGACTCATTGAAAAAGCCTCTGCTGCTGGGAGGGATTGGGGGCAGGAGGAGAAGGGGATGATAGAGGATGAGATGGCTGGATGGCATCACAGACTCAATGGACGTGAGTCTGAGTGACCTCCGGGAGTTGGTAATGGACAGGGAAGCCTGACGTGCTGCGATTCATGGGGTCGCAAAGAGTCGGACACAACAGTGACTGAACTGAACTGAACTGACCCTGAATGAAAGCTGAACCAATTGACTTGAAATTAATTGGGCTATTGAAAAGACTTTGATCTATATTTTATTTGTAGGGTCTAGTATCCTGAGAGTCTCCCTCAGGTGTAAGCAGCCATTCTCAGATACTTGAGTGAGACTTCAGTCTTTTTCAGGTACTTGCAACACATTGTCTATGAGTTATGACTGATTTTGATCTGCTTTATAGAGGAGTAAATTCTAATTCTCATTATTAACATGATAATACTAAAAACTACCTTATTATTGGACACTGGGTAAACGATTGGAATATATTTTCTAATTTAATATTTTTAAAATATATCTGAAGGATAAGGATTATCATTCTCACTTGCATATATACCACTTGGATTTAAATAAGTTTAGTAATTTGTTGACCAACATAATGGGCAGCAAGTGATTGACTTGTGACTTAAGCCTAGGTGTATCTAAGGCCAAAGTATGTGTTCTTTCCATGGAACGACAAATATTGAGTACCTATTGCGTACCAGTGTAAACCCCTCATCTAGGGGCTGGTGGTACAAGAATGAACAAAACATGATTCCTTAAGGATTTAGAGTTCAGAAGAAATGACTGAATACCTGGGACTTACAGTGTGAAAAGGGCCTGACTGATGTGTAATTGGGAGGGACTGGATTAGGTAAGACANAGTAAATTCTAATTCTCATTATTAACATGATAATACTAAAAACTACCTTATTATTGGACACTGGGTAAACAATTGGAATATATTATCTAATTTAATATTTTTAAAATGTATCTGAAGGATAAGGATTATCATTTTCACTTGCATATATACCACTTGGATTTAAATAAGTTTAGTGATTTATTGACCAACATAATGGGCAGCAAGTGATTGACTTGTGACTTAAGCCTAGGTGTATCTAAAGCCAAAGTATGTGTTCTTTCCATGGAACGACAAATATTGAGTACCTGTTGCGTACCAGTGTAAACGCCTCATCTAGGGGCTGGTGGTACAAGGATGAACAAAACATGATTCCTTAAGGATTTAGAGTTCAGAAGAAAAGACTGAACACCTGGGACTTACAGTGTGAAAAGGGCCTGACTGATGTGTAATTGGGAGGGACTGGATTAGGTAAGACATTGGAGGAGGTGAGGCCTTAGGTGAATTCTGAAAAAATGAGTTGGCATGAGTCAAATGATGGGTGGGGCCAAGGTGGGAGAGAAAGATGTCCTAGGGAAAAGACACAGCATGTGGAAAGATGTAGGGAGAGGGACAGAGGCATATTTGGGGACCTGTGAGCAGTTCAGTATGTTTGGGGCAGAGAGAGGAAGAGATGGGGAGAGCGTGAAGATTTGGGGTAGAGTTAAGGAGGTTGGGCTTTATGATGTGGATATTTATATCGATTAAGAATGGGACTGAATTTAGAGAGGGATGAGGGAGCTAGAGAGATGTGGAAGTCATGGACCAGGAGGTCAGGCTGGATGGAAAAGCAGAGGCTGGGTGAAGGCTAATCACTTGAAACTGGTTCAGAAGAGACTTAGCACACACCTTGGCAGACTTCTCATTGTCCCACGGGTCACATCCTGGCCTGCAGTTGATGTGAAATTGTAGAATCACAGATGGGACTTCGTTCCCTGGCTTATTATACTCAGCTGTCCATCTTGTCTGAATTAAGGACTTANTGGAAAAGCAGAGGCTGGGTGAAGGCTAATCACTTGAAACTGGTTCAGAAGAGACTTAGCACACACCTTGGCAGACTTCTCATTGTCCCACGGGTCACATCCTGGCCTGCAGTTGATGTGAAATTGTAGAATCACAGATGGGACTTCGTTCCCTGGCTTATTATACTCAGCTGTCCATCTTGTCTGAATTAAGGACTTATAAGAACAGTCTCTGAATACCGTTTATAGAGAATGTTCTCCACTAATTTTTCTCAAGAGATAGTCTTTGCTAGAAACTGTGGAGTTGTTCTCACTTCAGCAGCACATACACTAAAATTCAAATTGTGGAGCCAACCCAGTGTGAATTCCTGACAGTAAGAGTGAGGTCGAAACTTCTGAGTCACATGCGATCCACAGGGTGGTTAGGCAATCAGGACAACTCCGAGTGAGCCGAGGCCTCTGGACGAGGAATGAATGAAGANTTAAGGAGAACCAGGCATCTCAAAGTAAGGAATTTAGTGCTTTTTTATGTATGGGAAGATGCAAGAGTCTGGGTTTACTGAAATCATTGCTTTCATATGCATCTCAGCCATCTGGGGTCAGTACCCTGTGTTTTTCACATTCTCCCCAGATCCCAGTTCTCACCATAGGGAGTAAATGCAGCCTAGTGGTTACCAGACAGCAGGTATTGTTCTCCTTCTTGGGTGCCCTCCAGGCTCAGAAATTCACATTTGGAGGTCCAGAATTGCTTATGGCTGTGACATCCTTGTTTATCGACATAGCAGGAAATACTCCATTTCTCAATGCATGGCTTTGCAACCCATGGACTGTAGCCTGTCAGGCTCCTCTGTCCGTGGACTTTTCCAGGCACGAATACTGGAATGGGTTGCCATTTCCTACTCCAGGAGTCCTCCTGACCCAGGGATCAAACCTGTTTCTCCTGCATCTCCTGTATTGGTAGGCAGATCCTTTACCACTAGTGCCCCCTGGGAAACCATTTCTCAAGGACCAGATTAAATCTAGGAGTCAGTCTGCTCATAAGCACAGTAGGGTAATCCTGCCATTGTGAACCCTTAATGTGATTGGGTTTGCTTCTACCAAGGGTACCAAGCAAAAAGCAAAGATTAACTGAAAATTTGCCCTGTGCCCTACACTGTTCTTAGAGAATCTCATACAATACTTCTAAAAATTCCAGCAACAGACATTATTGNCATCTCAGCCATCTGGGGTCAGTACCCTGTGTTTTTCACATTCTCCCCAGATCCCAGTTCTCACCATAGGAAGTAACTGCAGCCTAGTGGCTACCAGACAGCAGGTATTATTCTCCTTCTTGGGTGCCCTCCAGGCTCAGAAATTCACATTTGGAGGTCCAGAATCGCTTATGGCTGTGACATCCTTGTTTATCGACATGGCAGGAAATACTCCATTTCTCAATGCATGGCTTTGCAACCCATGGACTGTAGCCTGCCAGGCTTCTCTGTCCGAGGACTTTTCCAGGCACGAATACTGGAATGGGTTGCCATTTCCTACTCCAGGAATCCTCCTGACCCGGGGATCAAACCTGTTTCTACTGCATCTCCCATATTGGTAGGCAGATCATTTACCACTAGTGCCCCCTGGGAAACCATTTCTCAAGGGCCAGATTAAATCTAGGAGTCAGTCTGCTCATAAGCACAGTAGGGTAATCCTGCCATTGTGAGCTCTTAATGTGATTGAGTTTGCTTCTACCAAGGGTACCAAGCAAAAAGCAAAGATTAACTGAAAATTTGCTCTGTGCCCTACACTGTTCTTAGAGAATCTCATACAATACTTCTAAAAATTCCAGCAACAGACATTATTGTTACCTACATTTTATAGAAGAGGGATCAGAGGAATAGAGAAGTTAAGCACATGACCCTAGATGACACAGTTTGTCAGTAGGAGAGTCATGATTCCAGCACCAGCATTCTGTATGCCTAAGCTATACCATACCCACCAAACCATGAGCTGACATTAGAATGTGGAGACCTGACATAGTTTCAGGCAACTGAGAATAATGGGGCAACTCGGCCTTTCAAAATTATGAAGTAAGCCTCAAATCCAATCATATCCAGATCTCCCTCCCCCCACCCCTTTTTTTTAAGTGCAAGTCCTTTTGGGGGCTTTTATCCCCTTTCTTCTTTTTCTTTTTTTGAACGTTTATTTATTTTTGCCTGTGCTGGGTCTTTGCTGCAGCTTTGTCTGGTTGCAGAGAGTGGGGCTACTCTCTGGTTGAGGTGCACGGGCTTCTCACTGTGGTGGCTTTTTTGTTGCAGAGCACAGGCTCTAGGCACACTGGCTTCAGTAGTCACGACACATGGACTCAGTAGTGGTGGAAGTGTAAATACTTTTAACGTAAGATATTATCAAATACTCATATGATGACTGCTTTACTTTGGTCATCCATTGATGAGAGAAAATACAAAATGGTTAAAAGGGACTAAGTGTTTATGAGTTCAGTAAAAGTTTAAAATCCATTTGGATTATTGTTCATCTCAACAGTCACCACTCAGGTTTTTCACTCAGAGAACAGATGTGTACTGGGCTTGGTGGGCACATGCATTTGGGAACTCAGGGGCTTGTGACCCTGTGGTAAGGTCTTGAAATAAACTTTATATTGTTCTGTCTTTAACTGGGGATAAGCGACACAGTCCCATAGGAGGTAAAAGGCAGATTTCGTTTCCTTCTATATCCATTTTCTTAAATGGAATCTTGTTTCTCTAAAGAAAGGATCCCAGCTGAGAACACTCTGATTTGAAGCTACATAAGCCTAGAAGACTTCCTATGGGGAAGCGTATAAGAAATACATAAGACATGGACTTAAGGACTGACTCTCAAGCAAGACTGATCTGTGGCTGTATCCTTAGACACGTAAGAGCTGGATAACCTCTCTGAGCTTCAGATTTTTTCTTTTCCTTTTTCTATGAAATAGAAATCATCATCACCATCTCTTGGGACTGTGACGAGAAGGCGGTGAGATACTACAATAAAATACTCATCAAAATACCAGGCACATATGCAACATTCAGTGAGTATTATTAGTAAAAAGAAAAAAAAAAAAGCCTTTGATGTTCCGAGCAGTTGTATGAGAGACAAAGGCCACTGTGGCGTGATTGGTCTGTTTTCCGACTGGAAGGAAAAGAAGGTAAAGCCTATGCTAATTAGCGATTCTATCTGCAGAACAGTCAAGGAAAACGGAAGGCGGGAGAAAAATAAAGAAGGAAATGGGAACAAGAAATACAGGTTTCTTCTGTTTTCTGCCAGTGGAGAATCCCTGTGAAACTTTGGTGAGACAAAATGGCGTGAATTGTAAAAGCAATTACCTTGAGACACACCTTGCTAATGGATGCACAGAATAAATAGAGAGAGAGCACACGCTCCCAGACACAGTGCAGATCCCTGGCACTTTGATGCTGAGATGCCGAGTGAGGCATTTCCAGGCACTACTCTTGCTGCACTGCCTCTCTGACAACCCCCTGCAAACCAAACACTGAACGCTCTTTTTGCTTCTCACCTTGTTTTGTAAAGGGAAAATCCTCCTCAGACTTCTCTCTGTTAGGAAATCAGGTACCAATGTGGATCTTTTGTAAAGAGTGAAGTGCTATAAAGCAAACTTTTGAAAAGTGGGGATACCTGTAGGAGGGAGTAGAAGCTGGCCCTATGGCAGGTCAGAGCTAGCTGGGTGACAGGCGGGAGGCATCTGATGGCTCGTAGGTTGAGGGGGTTGGAGAAGGTGTGCTGTGCTGCGCTCAGTTGCTCAGTTGTGTCCGACTCTTTGCGACCCCGTGGACAGTAGCCCACCAGGCCCTGTTGTCCATGGGGATTCTCCAGGCTGGAATGCTGGAGTGGGTTGCCATGCCCTCTTCCAGGGGATCTTCCCAACTGAGGGACTGAACCAGCCAGGTCTTCCCTATTGCAGGGGTGAATAGAGCCAGCGGGTGAAGACAAAGGTGGCAGAATGGCGCTCCTGTGTGGTGGGTTTGATCATCCCTTAAAGGAACAGGCATGTTGCTGTTTCTCCCTGGGTTGGGGAGTATCTGGAAATGATGTCATGAACCACCTTCGTAACAATTAACGATCGTCTCATCAGCGTTTATTATGCGCCAGGCATGTTTTTCATATCGCATAAAGTAGATTATCTCTACTTTATATCGATAGATGCAGAAATGAAAGCTTAAAGAGGTTAAGGCCACTCAACAGATAAGTAGAAAAGACCCTGGCGCCTCCTGCATATTTCCTCCCTTCATAGCTTTTAGATTAAAAAAAGAATAATGCGGCTCTTTTGTTTTTCTGTTTGCCAGAGTAAACAACCAACATTTTAAAACGGAGTCAAAAGACAGAGCTCAAATGCTGCAGCTCTGGCATTTGATCACTTTCAGTTAATTATGAATGGCATTTGTTTGACATTNTTAAAGAGGTTAAGGCCACTCAACAGATAAGTAGAAAAGACCCTGGCGCCTCCTGCATATTTCCTCCCTTCATAGCTTTTAGATTAAAAAAAGAATAATGCGGCTCTTTTGTTTTTCTGTTTGCCAGAGTAAACAACCAACATTTTAAAACGGAGTCAAAAGACAGAGCTCAAATGCTGCAGCTCTGGCATTTGATCACTTTCAGTTAATTATGAATGGCATTTGTTTGACATTTAGGCAATTTGAAAAGGGGTTCTTGTGTATTAGCAGCATTAGCAGCAAGGCTAATTTTTCCTAAGCCCCTGGAAGTCAAGGTAAATAAAGGCCCCTTGGTTAGAAAAGGACACCAAAAAAAGCCTTTGAAAAGTAGTTCAGCTTGACTTTGACTTACTGTATCCTTGGGAACTTGCCCAGTTTCAAGGTGAGGCTATTGAGACAGGAAATACAGATGACAGTAGAGATTATGCGGTTCCAGTTAAGTCCTCATATAGAAAGGCTGAGACTCTGCGGGAAGTTAGCCATGAACTCCAAAGATAAATTAGGCAAAAGTTAGAACTGAATTGTAACTTGAAATTCTCTAGTCTTTCCTCCTGTGACCAAATAATAAATGTATTTTTTTTTTGAATACTCTCTAGCTGGTTGTCTTATATATACTTTAAGCAAAACCTTGAGATATTGATAAAATATTAATTAATTCTGGCTAAAATCCGTTGATGTCAAAAATAAGATAAAACATCCATTGACGTTAAAAAAAAACAACCAAAAAACCAGTGTGTATTGCATGGTTAATTGATGACATCTGTGAACCCATAACAGTCAGCATTTTGAGAAGCTGGTATATTGGCAGACAGTACAAAGATCTAGGGCATGAGAGGAAAAAGGCTGCATGTGAAGATGGACGAATAGACAAGTTCAAAGGTTCAACTTTCATCTCTCCTTTGCTTCTGGTTTTTAGTTGTCAGGTCCTACTCTTAGCATTGGCTGCTATTTTTGTGAACTCTATAAAAGAAACTGGGGAGCTTGGTGGAAAATCAGAGTCAAAAAGGGAGGTCTTTTGAAAATAGAGGAAGGAAATACATGCCTCTGGTCAGTCCAGCCTATATTTTCTTTTTGAGCAGAGCATGCCTCAGCCCATCCTCCCTAATTCAAAGTGACTTTCTGAGCACTCAGTCCTGCAGAGAATACCTTTCTTTTTCCTGGTGGAATAAGATGTGTCTGCGATACTGGGCATAGAGCCCCTTTCTCCCTCCATGTGGCTAGAGGAGCAAGAGAGCAAGACTTTTTGGAAGTGGATAACTCAGCTGTAGTGGTGGGTTTGATTCAATTAACGAGGCGGCTAATGTCCATGTCCACATTCCAGAAGGAAGGGTGGTTGCCCTTTTCACACGGAGGCAACGGACCATGATCGTGACTGGTTTGATCATTTCCTTGTAATTAAAGTGAGGGCTCAGACAGTGATCCTAGAGGAAGGAGCCAGTGCCCACATACACAGATACATGTGTCCAGCTGACCTCTCGCCAGCACAGCATCGGAGCCAGGAAATATTTAGCACGTATAGATGTGCCAAGCACTATAGTAGGGTGTGTGTCTTTAATAAGTAGGTGACTAATTCACTGGATGCAATGTTGAGTGTCCACAGACATGTTTCCCATATAGTTTGAGACATTCTAAGGCATTACCAGACTAAACCATGGAAAGCTTGGAGATTCGTGGTACCTTCCAACCTTCATTTACAGACGAGCTCATTCTTATGGATATATATATATATATATATAAAATTGATGACTCTGGCATTATTAGATATTGCTGTTTGGGTAGCAACTGAGGGAAGGGAAAGACAGCCAGAACATTAAATATACCCATGCCACAATAACAGGCAGGCCAGAGACAAACAGTGAGGACGTGCAGTTCCCATGAGCATTTGGAGTGTTTAAATAGATAACCAAGCCCTTTGGAGAAAGTAGAGATCAACTCTCAGCTGCCAATGGGCATGTAGAAATATATGTATCAAGACGGAAAGGCAGGAAGCAAGGGCCATGTCTGCTAGGTGATAGGACCTAAGGGCTAAAACAACCCTGATTCCCAGAGCAGGTAACAAATACTTACTTTTATGAAACTGGCCTCACATGCACTGGGTGTGAAAAAGTACCCAGGACTCTCCTAAGCTCCCGCTGCCAGGAAATCTTAGCAAAGGAGCCAGTTGTCTTTCTCAGAGACCAGCCTTTTTTAGGACAGAAGAATGAGTCAGTACAATCACCGTCACCTGGAACTAAAGTACACACAGCTGCTTTTGTTCTCCACGTGAGATCTTCCAAAAGGATGCATTGCTTTCCTAGCTCTCCTCCCTAAAAGGAAAACAGTTTTGTGTGATATTTGCTATGCTGTTTTCTTGTAATTTTCTAAAAAAGGTCACTTGTGATTTTTATGAATGTACAGAAATAAAGGCTAGTACTCACTGTACCCTGCAATCTATGATGACACTCAGCTAGCTCTTGATCTCTTTTCATTAAATACTGTTAGGGCTCAACAGAGAACAGATGCTTCCAGTCTAATAGAGGTTTTGTTGTTGCTCAGTCCCTAAGTCATGTCCGACTCTTTGCGACCCCGTGGACTGCAGCACACCAGGCTTCCCTGTCTTCCACCATCCCCTGGAATTTGCTCAGATTCAGGTCCATTGAGTCGGTGATGCCATCCAACCATCTCATCCTCTGTTGCCCTCTTCTCCTTTTGCCTTCAATCTTTCCCAGCATCAGGGTCTTTTCCAGTGAGTTGTCTCTTCACATCCGGTGGTCAAAGCATACTGTTTATGTTTATGGGGTTCTCATGGCAAGACTGCTAGAATAGTTTGCCATTCCCTATTACAGTGGACCATGTTTTGTCAGAACTCTCCACTATAACCAATCTGTCTTGGGCGGCCCTGCATGGCATGCTTCATAGCTTCATTGAGTTACACAAGCCCGTTTGCCATAACAAGGCTGTGATCCATGAAGGACAATAGAGTTTTTTCTGGACGTAAAACCTTAGCTACATTTTTTCTTTTTTGCTGGATTTAAAACCTTAAGTTAGTTTCTCTGAAGTAACTCCTTGTTAACAGATGCAAACTACTGTATATAAAATAGGTAAGCAACAAGGGTTTACTGTATAACAGAGAACTGGATTCAGTATCTTGTAATAACCTATGCTCCTGCTGCTGCTAAGTCGCTTCAGTCATGTCCGACTCTCAGCGACCCCATGGACGGCAGCCTTCCAGGCTCCTCCGTCCCTGGGATCTTCCAGGCAAGAGTACTGGACTCGGCTGCCATTGCCTTCTAGAATATAATTAGAAAAAATAACTGAATCACTGTGTGGTATACCTGAAACTAACACAGTATTGTAGATCAACTAAAAAAAATTGGTCTGAATGCCTACTATATTTGAAGAAAAGGCCTGATCACTTATAGTACTGATGTGAATATTATGGTTCAGTGGCCCACTCTCCTGATGTATATCTTCAGAAAAATCAAGGTCAAGTCCCAGAGAGCTCTGCGCCCGCAGGGTGAGGAGAAGGGAAGGGGAGGGGAACAGAGACCCTTGGAGGGGCAGCACCATGGAGTGTGTCTTCTTCAGAGGCTCTGATGGTTCTATTACACGTCCTAGAGCTTTGCAGCTGATAGAATCCACAGCTGAAACTCATGTTGTTTATTCCTCTGCTCAATATAGAAGGTTCTCCTTTGATTATAATATAAAACTAGTGGCTCTGACCCAGCATAAAATAAATGCCCATGCTGTAGGGCATGTGCTCCAGCTTTGTTTTTCTGACAATGTTAACAGTGTACAGACTCTTACTCTCTCCCTGGTCCTACTTGTAACCAACAGGATTAATTTCTGAGCTGGTATTATAGGGAGAACTTTGAAGGCTGGCTTTAGACCAGAGAGAAGTTGGGCAGTCTGAAGTCCTGGCCCTGACCTCATTAGCACTGTGCTCCTGACCTTTGGAATAACTGCAGTGATTTCAGCATTAATTTGGTCCTCATTCTGGGGATGGTTCCAATTCAACCACTCAAGGCTGTAGAAATGCAGAATAATGAATGTTCTGATATCTGCTATTCCTTTTAACATGTTGAGCTTATTCTTGTCCAGTATAAAGACACAGACCCCACATTCCCTCCTGGCTTCTATCTTCTCTTTTTATCCCTGGTTTTAAAAAGATATGTAACTGTTCTGTTGTATAGTGGAAAGCATATGGAACTTGAAGTTAGAGAAACCCAAGTTTGAATTTCAGCTTTGCCAAGGATTGGCCGTGTAACATTAGGCCAGCTTTTCAATCTCTTACAGTCCTGGTTGACTCATTTGTAAAACTGGAATAAATAGTGTGGCATGGAGGAGAGACCATTCATTTTAGAAGCAGAGGAAATGAGTTTAAATCTTAGTTCTGTAGCCTGCTGGAGCCTAAAAAAGTGTTACTTGTTGTACTTCCCTGGTGGCTCAGATGGTAAAGCGTCTGCCTACAGTGCGGGAGACCTGGGCTCAGTCCCTGGGTTGGGAAGATCCCCTGGAGAAGGGGATGGTGACCCACTTCAGTGTTCTTGCCTGAAAATTCCCATGGACAGAGGAACCTGGTGGACTACAGTCCGTGGGGTTGCAAAGAGTCGGACACGACTGAGTGACTTCACTTTCACTTTTAATCACTAAGCTGTGTCTGACTCTCTCTGATCCTAGGACTGTAGCCCACCAGGCTCCTCTGTCCATGGGATTCTCTGGGCAAGAGCACTGGAGTGGGTTGCCACTCCTTCTTCAGCGCTGCTTCCTGGACCAGGGATCGAACCTATGTCTCCTGCATTGGCAGGTGGGTTCTTTACCATTGAGCCACCAGGGAACCACCCCCCGCCTGATACCCAAAGTGTTAGTACTCACTTCATACGGTTGTAATGAGGCTTAAGCACTGTCTCTGCCTTGAGAGAGTGTAAGGGTTAGGTGGAGTAGGTGTGTGAAAGTTTCCAGAACTATGCCAATAGTACAACAAGGACCCTGTGAGTTTCATTTCCTTGTTCGTTATTTGGGCAGCTTTGCAGAGGTCAAAACTGCCTTTGTTATTCGGGAGCTGAGGACCCAGCCCATATTGTAAGTATTTTGAACAGGTCCAAACACATTTATCACCATGTGTGGATTCTCCGTTGTCTTAATCTATGTGACTACCATGACAAAATGCCATAGATTGGGTGGCTTATACCTGACAACAGTTTATTTCTCACAGTTCTGGAGGCTGGCAGGTTCAAGATCAAGGTACTGGCATATTCAGTGTCTGGTGAGAGCCTGCTTCCAATTCAACAGTTGGTCTTCACAGGGCGGAAAAGGGAAGGGGCCGCTCTTCTGTGTTCACGAATCCCATCCACGAGGGCTCCACTCTCATAAACCATTACTTTGAAGAACTCTACCTCTTTATCCTATCACACTGAGGATCAGGATTTCACCAGACGGATTTTAGGGGGGCACAAACATTCAGTCTTTAGCATGCAGGGTGATGATAAAATCTTGGAAACATAGGATAAATACACATGATAAGTAGTTTATGGATATTGCCATAAAATACATGGTGCGGCGCTGTGTCATCCCTCATTCACAATGTATAGTTGAATGTGTTGTGTAAAGCTACAGTGATCATGATGTACAACACTGCTCTTCCATCAGCCTGTGCCCAGACTTCCAGCCCTACCACCCTGGCACAGTGGGACGGTGTGCCATCCCCATAGAGTTGCTCTGGACGTCCCTCAACTACAGTAATAAGAACATGGTAGCAGCCAGCTTTCCAGGAGACTTGAGGACATAGAGTCCACCCATATTTCAAAGGCAGCTCCTAAGAAATATATTTCCTCTGCTAAGAAACATATTCTCCATACATCCCATTTACATATATTTAGTGATTTTCTTTTCGTTTGTTTTGCCTTAAGCTGTTGAATTACTGAAATACCGCACAATGAATTACAGATATCTTTTATCAAATTCACTTCAGTATTTAGAGGCTAATTGGATGGAGAGGTGGTGGGATGGTACGGAGGACTAGCCGGTGAAGCAGGAGAGGAAGCAAGCGAGCATGGCATTTCACATCTGAGTAAAGAGAGTGTTTCAAGGAGGAAGGGACCAACTGTGCCCCAAACTGCTCAAAGGTCAAGTAAGATGAAGGTTAAGAATTGGGTGTGGATTTGGCAACAGGACTTATTAGAGCCTGTAGTAACAGTAGCTGTTCGTGTTGGAGCCAAACGCTTCTCTGAGTGGATTTAAGAGAGGAAGGGAGAAGACGATATTAATTATGGACAACTCTTTCGAGTTTTAGCATTTTTTTTTTAATTTAGAAAATTTGTTTATTTCCCTGGGCTTGATGGTTATATATTTTATGTGTAGTAGTGTGTATAGTTCAGTTCAGTTCAGTTCAGTCGCTCAGTCGTGTCCGACTCTTTGCGACCCTATGCATTGCAGCACACCAGACCTCCCTGTCCATCACCATCTCCTGGAGTTCACTCAGACTTACACCCATCGAGTCAGTGACGCCATCCTGCCATCTCATCCTCTGTCGTCCCCTTCTCCTCCTGCCCCAATCCCTCCAAGCGTCAGAGTCTTTTCCAATGAGTCAACTCTTTGCATGAGGTGGCCAAAATACTGGAGTTTCAGCTTCAGCATCATTTCTTCCAAAGAACATGCAGGGCTGATCTCCTTCAGAATGGAC
>SJYA01000697.1:71597-93302 GCA_006410615.1 Neotragus moschatus | reverse complement strand
CAAGGGTCTATCAAGAGTCTTCTCCAACACCGTAATTCAAAAGCATCAATTCTTCGGCACTCAGCCTTCTTCACAGTCCAACTCTCACATCCATACATGACTACTGGAAAAACCATAGCCTTGACTAGACAGACCTTAGTCGGCAAAGTAATGTCTCTGCTTTTGAATATGCTATCTAGGTTGCTCATAACTTTTCTTCCAAGGAGTAAGCGTCTTCTAATTTCATGGCTGCAGTCACCATCTGCAGTGATTTTGGAGCCCCCAAAATAAAGTCTGACACTGTTTCCACTGTTTCCCCATCTATTTCCCATGAAGTGATGGGACCAGATGCCATGATCTTCGTTTTCTGAATGTTGAGCTTTAAGCCAACTTTTTCATTCTCCACTTTCACTTTCATAAAGAGGCTTTTTAGCTCCTCTTCACTTTCTGCCGTAAGGGTGATGTCATCTGCATATCTGAGGTTATTGAGATTTCTCCCAGCAATCTTGATTCCAGCTTGTGTTTCTTCCAGTCCAGTGTTTCTCATGATGTACTCTGCATATAAGTTAAATAAACAGGATGACAATATACAGACTTGATGTACTCCTTTTCCTATTTGGAACCAATCTGTTGTTCCATGTCCAGTTCTAACTATTGCTTCCTGACCTGCATACAGATTTCTCAAGAGGCAGGTCAGGTGGTCTGGTATTCCCATCTCTTTCAGAATTTTCCGCAGTTTATTGTGATCCACACAGTCAAAGCCTTTGGCACAGTCAATAAAGCAGAAATAGATGTTTTTCTGGAACTCTCCTGATTTTTCGATGATCCAGCGGATGTTGGCAATTTGATCTCTGGTTCCTCTGCCTTTTCTAAAACCAGCTTGAACATCAGGGAGTTCATGGTTCACGTATTGCTGAAGCCTGGCTTGGAGAATTTTGAGCATTACTTTACCACCATGTGAGTGTGTATAAGTTAATCTGAATATTGTAATTCATCCCTCCCCCCACAGCCGTTTCCCCTTTGGTAATCATAAGTTTGTTTTCTATGTTTATGAGTCTCTTTCTGGTTTAGAAATAAGTTCATTTACAACGTTTTATTTTTAGAGTCCACATATAAGCACTATCTATATGATATTTATCTTTATCTGGCTTACCTCACTTAGTATGAAAATCTCTAGGGCCATCTGTGTTACTACAAATGGTGTTATTTCATTCTTTTTTATGGTTGAGTAATATTCCATTGTGTATATCTGATGTATATATATATGTATGTATGTATAAGATGTGAGATATATATATATATACTTATATATGTCTTTATTCATTTATTTGTTAAACTTAAGCTGCTTCCATGTCTTGGCTATCGTAAATAGTGATGCAGGGAACACTACAGTGCACGTATGTTTTCAAAGTACAGTTTTCTCTGGATATGCGCCCAAGAGTCAAATTATAGGGTCATATGATAGTTCTACTCTTAGCTTTTTAGTGAACCTCCATACTGTTCTCCACTGTGGCTGTACTGAAGTCTGGAGAGGGTATACCATTCTTTTGTGTTGTTGCACTCAGTGTAAGATAGTTTATAAAATCATCTGTCTGTACACGCTCTGTTAGCGATATGGAATCAGTGCAATCTCTGATCTCTATTTGCTCTGACCATTGCTTTACAAAGGACACAGTGCTTAAGCCAGCCTTTGCAAGCTGAGGGTCTGGATGGCTTCTAAGGTTGCTCCCCATTGAACAATTGTGGAGCTTTNCATCTGTCTGTACACGCTCTGTTAGCGATATGGAATCAGTGCAATCTCTGATCTCTATTTGCTCTGACCATTGCTTTACAAAGGACACAGTGCTTAAGCCAGCCTTTGCAAGCTGAGGGTCTGGATGGCTTCTAAGGTTGCTCCCCATTGAACAATTGTGGAGCTTTTCATTTCCAGGACTTCCTACCAGATCATCCTTAGGACTGCACTTGTTTCTTGTATGCTTGTGATTGTGATTGTGATTGTGTTAACAAAACTAAGGAGGTCTACATTAGTATCCAACAGAGTGCAGAGAGGGCTGAGTGACCCGACACAGTCACAGTCACAAGAGGAGTCTTATCCAGGACAGGCGCTCTCGCTGCCACTCTGTTTGCTACCCCAAGCCCGTCATAGGAGGCCCGATGCAAGTGGGTAACCCAAGGGGCTACACCTCATACTAGCCTTGCTTTCCACGTGGGAGACCTACTTTAGAGCAACCTTTTAAGATATATCCTGACATACTTTTCCAGCGGGTGATGCCACGTACATGGCTTCCCTGCTATGAAAATTCTTTTTTTCAATTTTCTACAAAATATGATTGAGGAGACTGGCATTATTGAAAAAGAGCCTATTTCCCCATCTATGCTGTACCTGCTTGTGTGTATTTTCCCAAACATTTCCATCTTTCTCCCTACTGCATTTTATTTTTTAAATATCAGCTTTTCTCATTATAGTTCATGGCATTCTGTTTTATGTCATTGTAACCCTGACTGCCATGGAAAAATGAGCCCTGCAGTGTAGGAAGCCTGATGATAATAACAGATAAGTCTGTTTTCTAGAAACTATACATTCCACAGCAGCCCCAGCATATACGATTCTTAAATAATCTCTTTGTTTTTTTCCCTCAAACAGAAGGCAGTCAAGTCAACCAATTTATTCTTCCAGTATTGTAAGAGAACTCTCATGCACTTTCCAATCTTTTCTTTTCTTTTTTTTCTTTTAAACTGCTGTTGTAAAGTTTAGTGTGTTTCGGGATGTGTCATTCCTTATTTCTTAAGGGTCAACTGTGCTGAGAGAGAGAAGGTCAACCTAAATAGTTCTCAGATTTCATTTCGGGAAATTCCAGGCCCCAGCTCAGCTTGTTTTGTGCATGTCCACCTATCAAGGCTCAGCCCTCTGTTGTTGCAGCTGTTGCTGAGTATAGAGCCCATTTATTCCCCATCAGCCGGAGCTTCCTGTGTTACCTAGATGCTTTTTCCTATTCCTACTCAGTTGAGATTTTTTTCAAGTTTATCAAAGAGTTTGAACTCTACAAGTCCTTGGAATACATATCTCTAGTGTCTAACGGCTTTTCAAAACCTGGATGCAATCCTAGCAGCAAACTATCAGAGATGTCAGTTGTCTTGTTCAGCCTCTGTGATGGTGTTGGTGCCTCCATGCAGAATGGGGGAAATGGAGGGAGGAGGTAGGATGAACACATGAAAAGTTTCTTTCATCATACCCTCTGTCCCCAGCCATGCTGCAGCGGAGATAGTCTTAAGATGGAAGGTGAACTCAGAGTCACAGCCTTAAATCGGATCCTTTGTCCTAAGATAAGAATTGTCATCTGGCTAATTTTGCCATTATCTTCTTATAATATGTGCACCTTTGATCTTGGAAAAAGAATCTCAAGGTGATAAACAAGGAGTTACTTTTTGCAGAGAAATTTTTGTTCTTGTTATTATTTATCTTAGGGGTCATGGAACATTGTGTTTGCTGGTGATAGACTGAATATGGTCTGTTCTTTCCAACTTGTCAGAAATGTGTATTTTGATAAGACAGAAATTTAAATATATATGCTATACCTATATAAACACTTATACATGTGCACGTGTTTTACTTCTATTAATAGTTACTTTGTTGCAGGGCCAGGAGGCAAATGCATTTGAATTTGTGCAAAATGAAAACATCAAAGTTGTAAAATAAATTGACCCAGTATATACTAAATGAGGCATTTCAATTCTGATAAGTCACGTCTGATATAAGCTACAAGAAAATATGAAGTGGTACACATGAATATCCTTGCTTTTTTTCCCTATAAAACTAGAGTAAAAACATGGGCTTCCAGGGGAGCACTAGCAATAAAGAACCTGCCTGCCAATGCTGGAGACATAAGAGGAGGGAGTTTGATCCCTGGGTCCGTAAGAACCCCTGAAGGAGGAAATGACAACCCACTCCAGTAATTCTCACCTGAAGAATCCCAGGGACAGAGGAGCCTGGCAGGCTACACAGTCCACAGGGTCGCAAAGAGTCAGACACAACTTAAGTGACTTAGCATGCATGCAGAGCAAAAATGTAGTGTTCTAAAATACAGGAGAATGCTGTTAACACATTCAGACCTCGCCTCTCTCTCTTTCCCTTCCTTTGCTATACTCTTGTTAATCTTCTTGATTTTTCATCCTGTGATTTAAAAATTCCTCTGCTAGTTTCCCAGGAGAGCAATCACTTTTGTTTGCACCATTTTTTGGAGACTTTGCATCACTGGGCAAACTCTGGCCAGGATTCATCAGCTGCATCTCTTACTTCCTAGTTAATACTGAGTCTAAGGGGAGTCAAAGAAGGGGAATCCTGCTTTGCTGACGCTTCCCCTGGCTGCTTGCAGCACGTTCATCGATTTACTGGTCTGCAGTTAATAATAGGTGCTCTGGAGTCAGATTGCATGGATTGGAATCCAGGCTCTACCTCTGTTAGCTAGGCAATCTTGGGTTAGTTATTAAATTATCTGAGCTACTTTTCCCCATTTTTAAAAACCATGGCTAATAATGGCATCTCACATACAGGATTTGGGGGAAGGTCAAACAAGATAATGCATGTGAAGCGATTATTTCCTGGTGCCAATTAAAAGTACTATAAAGAATTGCTGTTATTCTGATTATATATGAAATTAAGTATTCTTAACCTTGAGAGAGATGGAGAAGGTCATATTACCTAGATTTTCCGAAAGGTACACCTGAATGGCGCTGTGGGCCTCCCTGGCCAGCCCATGCAGGTGTGCACAGCTATTCCTGTCCGTCACCGAGTTGTCATTCTCTCTGCTGTCTTGACTTTCAAAGGACTGAGAGGAAGGCCCATTGTTAGCCACTGAAGGATATCCACTGGCCAGAGTACATCTGACTGTAGTCTCTTACAGAACAAAAAAATCATTCTTTATTCATATTCTAACTTCCTCTCCAGGAAGTAAAACAATGCAGCAGACAAGAACCTTCTGTCTAAGGTGAGTTCAGGCTGGATAAGCAGAAAAATAGAGCTATGCCCAGCTTTCTTTCTTCCTTTCTCCCATTCTTATAGATGTATAATAAGATTGTTGGTCTAAAGGTTGTGTTTCCAAGGGTGAACGCCCCTGTGTATACATTTAAAATTCACTCATACTCCTCAATAAACCGCTCAATTCCCCAAGCGACTCTTCTGATTTGTTTCATTTTGTTAGTTTTCTAGAATTTCACATTCATTACATTATAAAGTGTGTTGTACTCTTTAGCATCTACCCTTCAGACTGTTGAGGGAGTTTGGTGGCATGTCTTATGCAGAGATTCCAAGTTTACAAAGTGTATCTTTCTGTTGTCAAATGCCACTGCTGGGTAGAACTACTACTATGGAAGACCAAACTATGTGTAAATGAGGACTTAAAACATATTCTCCAATAGATAAAATGATATACATACACAGTCAGCAATGGTTGGAATGCATCATTGTATATTATTCAGGCAACTTTGGAGCTTTAAATTTCATGGAAAGAGTCTAGAAATCAAATAGCCATATGCATCCGATTTTGTATTTAAAAGAGGGTGTACTACTACTACTACTAAGTCGCTTCAGTTGTGTCCAACTCTGTGCGACCCCATAGACAGCAGCCCACCAGGCTCCCCCGTCCCTTGGATTCTCCAGGCAAGAACACTGGAGTGGGTTGCCATTTCCTTCTCCAATGCGTGAAAGTGAAAAGTGAAAGTGAAGTTGCTCAGTCGTGTCCAAATTCGCGACTGCATGGACTGCAGCCTACCAGGCTCCTCTGCCCATGGGATTTTCCAGGCAAGAGTACTCGAGTGGGTGCCATTGCCTTCTCCAAAAGAGGGTGTAGAGAGTGCCAGTTAACTCAGTAAGCCTGGGAAGTGGTAAGGAGTGTTCTGGTGCACTCTGGTACCCCTATATGTCAGTTAAGTTGCTGTTTGCTTGCCAGGGGTTAGTGACTTGAGGTTGTCTTCGTTTCCAAACCTGTATGTGCCAGGTATGCTATTATTTTACTTACATAACTTTGAAAATTATGATTGGTGAAATGTGAATGCAAAAAGAAAGGGGCATATTGATTTTATGGCAACTAGATTTTTATGTTGTGGAAAGGCACAATATATTTAGGTGGCTTAACAAAATCTGTCAAGTATGGATGAGATAATTGCTACAGGGGGAAACTGTATGTAGGGAAAATCAGAAGAATTATGTACAATAATGGCTTTACATGTGTCTTTGTCTTAAGGTAAAACCACTAGACATGTGTGGAGCAGTTTATGCAACAAAGACAAAGCAAAACTCGAGGACCTATGATCAAAGACGAGGCAAGGTTAGAAAACTGGATGCCTTTATGTTCATCTCTATGGTGTCATTTTTAAGTTTTTCATTGCAGAAAAACTTACCACATGCCAAGTAAACACAGTAACATAACCTCCATATAGCCCTCATGCAGATCCAGTAGCTACCAGCTTTCTGCCTTTCACCTACTTCTCCTAACTCAATTAATCCCATCGTTTTCCCTTGGTTCCTTTTATTTATTTATTTTTGAAGTAAACTTTATATGTTTTGAAATGCACAGATCTTACAATTTGGTACAATTTTGACAAATAGACTTGTGTTATGTACATGCTTATCACAGTCGAGAACATTTCTATCTCCTCCATGCCCCTTTCCTCATGCCCCTTCCCAGGGAATGCCCTTCCCCAGATATGACCACTTTTCTGATTTCTTTTTCTCACTTCAGTGTTTAAGAACTTCATATGAGTGAAATCATATAATATGTATTCTTTTGAATCTGCCTTCTTTTCCTTGGCATAATGTATGTGAGACTCAACCAGTTATAAGACAGCTCAAACCAGGTTGTGAGAGTCAGTGGAGTCTCTTCCCAACCGGCAATCACTGTCAGCTTGAAATGGGAATATTTAGGTGGGGATATTTACATTACGGAAATTGGCAAACAGTAGGAATTGGGCTTTTTTCTACCCTGATGAGTCAGCTGTCAGCACATCGCTGGTTTCACTCATGTGGTCAGGCGAATCAGGAAAAAATCCTTTATATTAGACTAGTGTTTCTTTAAATAGATACACATTGATCATTTGTCAATATATTGTAGAGATGTATTGCAAATTGTGTTGATGTGTATTTGTATTTTTCTAGTTTGGGGCTATTGTGAATAAAGTGGCCATGAATGTCCTTATATAAGGCTTTCCAAGAACATATGTTTTTATTTATTTTGAATAAATACCTAGGCTTCCCATTAGGGTAGAGTTATGGTTCCCTGGCTTCCCTGGTTGCTCTCTTGGGAAAGGGTCTACCTGCAATGTGGGAGACACAGGGTTCAATCCCTGGGTTGGGAAGATCCCCTGGAGAAGGAAATGGCAACCAACTCCAGTATTCTTGCCTGGAGAATCCCATGGACAGAGGAGGCTGGCGGGCTACAGTCCATAGGGTCACAAGAGTCGGACTCAACTGAGTGACTAACATTTTCACTTTCAAATACCTAGGAGTGGAATTGCATATAATTTTAGCTGAAAATTAAATGTTCTGGGTATGGAAGCATCTTTATTTAAATAATTTTTATATTATTGTTATATTATCAAACCTGGGTCTCCCACATTGCAGGCAGACGCTTTACCCTCTGAGCCACCAGGGAAGCCCAATTTTTATATTAATGAACTTTAAATCGACTGATCCACTGACCTAGTCCAGATCACATGGACTTACCTTGGTAAGGCTACAAATTCTCAAAGGCTTTTATTTATATGTTTATTTAAAAATAATAAAGCACACATACAGAAACAGAATAAAATGCAAAACAGTTATAAATGTATATCCCAATGAATTATTGCAAAATGATTGTCTGTTTAACAACCACTTAGGACTGAAGCGACTTAGCAGCAGCAGCAGCAGCAGGTCAAGAAATAGAATGTTGCCAGCATCTCAGAAGAGTTCCCTAACCTCCTATCTGGTTATGACTTCCTTTATTCCTCCTTCACAAAGATATCATTATCCTGACTTTATAGGATCACTTCCTTGCTTTTCTTTAGAGTTTTATCATCCACATATGTATTTCTAAATGTTATAATTTAGTAATGATGACTTTCAAATGAAAATATGCATTCCTTTTTTTAAATTTTAAGATGAAACTTTATTCTTATAAATAATATTGGAATAGTTAAGATAACAAGATACATATTATCTTAAGTTTTATTGGTTAGATTTATCAACCTTGGTTAAATAAGAATTACTTAAGTACTTGGAAGGTGTTTGGAGTTAGGCAAATACATGAAATGCTTATAAGGGAAACCAGGTATGATAAATTTATTAAGGTAGCAGCTTCAAACATAAAGGGGATTTAAGAAAGTTACAAAAACCTCCTGAAAATAATTGCTTGAAATTTGGAAGATTCATAATTAAAATAATAGATTAATAAACTGAACTTAAATAAGGTTCTACGTTTATGATATTAATAAATTCAACATTTTTTTTTAACTGAAATAGTCTTTTTTTCCCCTTTGGCTATCTGTTTTACACATATGGCAATGTATGTTTCCAGAAATCATGCATTCTTATATGTCTGGTATCTTTAGCTAAAAATTAGATTTGTAAGACATTTGTGAGTTTTTCATGTTGTATGTAACGATTTATTACTTTTAATTGCTTTATACTACTTTGAAATTAAAAGACTCTTACTCCTTCGAAGGAAAGTTATGACCAACCTGGACAGCATATTGAAAAGCAGAGACGTTACTTTGCCGACTAAGGTCCGTCTAGTCAAGGCTATGGTTTTTCCTGTGGTCATGTATGGATGGGAGAGTTGGACTGTGAAGAAGGCTGAGCGCCGAAGAGTCGATGCTTTTGAACTGTGGTGTTGGAGAAGACTCCTGAGAGTCCCTTGGACTGCAAGGAGATCCAACCAGTCCGTTCTGAAGGAGATCAGCCCTGGGATTTCTTTGGAAGGACTGATGCTAAAGCTGAAGCTCCAGTACTTTGGCCACCTCATGCGAAGAGTTGACTATTGAGAAAGACTCTGATGCTGGGAGGGATTGGGGGCAGGAGGAGAAGGGGACGACAGAGGATGAGATGGCTGGATGGCATCATGGACTCGATGGGCGTGAGTCTGAGTGACCTCCGGGAGTTGGTGATGGACAGGGAGGCCTGGCGTGCTGCGATTCACGGGGTTGCAAAGAGTCGGACACGACTGAGCGACTGAACTGAACTCCTGTATACAGCATTAAGAAAAAAAATTCAGTCCAATAAGCCATCTTTTGGCATTTAGCATTTATCTTTCTTAAAAGGTGTATTTATTTATCTGTTTCTTTTATTTTTGGCTGCGCTGGGTCTTCATGCCGCACGCAGGCTTTCTCTCGTTGCAGTGAGTGAAGACCACTCTCCTTTGCGGTGCACAAGCTCCTTACTGCAGTGGTTTCTCATGTTGTCGAGCACAGGCTCTAGGCGCGCATGCTTCAGTACTTGTGGCACAAGGGGTCAGTAGTTGCAACTCGTGGGCTCTAAAGTGTGAGCTCAGTAGTTGTGGCACACAGGCTTAGCTGCTCTGAGGCAAGCAGGATCTTCCCAGACCAGGATCGAACCTGTGTCCCTTGCATTGCAAGGTGGATTCTTAACCTCTGGACTACCAGGGAAGCCCTTAACACTTATCTTTAGTATAATTTCTGATCTCCTTGGATTTAAATCTACCATTTTATGATGTTCATTTCTATTTGTCCTGATAGCCCTGTATATCTTTTCTCCTTTCGATTGACACTTTTTGTATTTTTTTCCATTCCTCTCATCCAATTAACTGAGAGTTTACATCCTCTTTAGTGTTACCCTAGGGATTGCAACATGTATCTGTAACTTATCAAAGTCTAATGTTAAATTGTTTTTTAATCTAGTATTGTTATATTTAATAAAGAGAATATGTAATATATTTATTAAAATATAAATATATTTAATTATATTTATATCATATTTAATTTAATATGTTATTATATTTAATCTATTTCCAGAAAATAAAATAATCTTAAAGCATTTTAATGTCATTTACCTTTCCCACTAGATGCTACTTGTATTGTTAGTTTTAATTATTTTATGTAGTCAATATTCAAATATATTTGCTCACACATTTACTGTTTTTGTTTGCTATTTCTTCTTCTAATTCTTGTTGTTTTCATTTTTTAACCATTCATCTGGTTTTTTATTTTTTCCCACCTAAAGAATGTCTTGAATATTTTAATATTGGTCTGTTGGGAATGAAATCTCTCAATTTCTTTCCAAAAGTGTTTCTATTTTACCTTCATTAGAATTATGAATTAGCACTTGTTTTCTTTAATCACTGTAAATATACCATCTCCAGCTTTTATTGTGTTTTATTGCCATTTGTTTGTTTTGAAAAGTCAATGTTCAGTGAAAGTGTTACTCCTTTTGAGTTAATCTACATTTATTTCCTCTGCAGTTTTGAAGATGATCTGTATGTTCTTGACCCATTATTAATTTTACTAAGATGAGTTTAAACATGTATCTCCTTTATTCAATCTTCTTGGGTTTATAGAGTTTCTTGAATCTGTCTTAGAATATTCAGTTTTGAAATATTTTCCACCATTGTTCAAATATCACTTCTGACCCATAATCCCCTCTTTAACCAGGACTGTGATTTACACCCAGTTCAGACCTTCTCATTCTACTCCCCATGCCTCTTAACCTTTCTTCTGTATTTTTAATCATTTTTCCCCTCTTTGTCCTTATTTCTAACTTGTTTCTTCTTATTTATGTAGCATTTCACTAATCCTGTCATGACTTCTAAGCTAGTGTTAAACCATCATTGGGTTTTTAATTTTGTTGATTGTATTTTTGATTTCTAGAATTTCTGTGTGTTTTTAAGAATCTACTACGTCCTTTTTCATAGTTTCCAGCTATATTGAAATTCTCAATTATATCTTTATAGCCTTAATTATAGTAATCATAGTTATTTTAAAGCCTGTGTTGGATAACATCGACATCTGCAGCCCCTCTAGGCCTTTTAAATCACTTGTTGTTTCTACTGGTTCTCATTTATTTTACCTCATACTTTTACATGTGTGAATGTTTTCGGTTTGAGCACAGACTTTGTGTTAAAGGGCTTCCCTGGTGGCTCAGATGGTAAAGAATCTGCCTACAATACAGGAGACCCAGTTTCAATCCCTGGCTTGGGAAGATCCCCTGCAGAAGGGAATGGGTGCCCACTCTAGTATTCTTGCCCAGAGAATTCCATAGACAGGGGACCCTGGTGGGCTATATAGTATGTGGGGTCACAGAGGTGGACATGACTGAGTGACTAACACTTTCACTCTTTTGTATTAAAGATCACTTGCAGAAATTGAGTCCTGATTGAATGTCTTTGAAGATTATTTACTTTTACTTCAACAGTTATCTCTGGGTACTAGCAATCTGGGATGACCTCCATTTAATTTCTGAGACTGAGAGAGAATTGAAAGCTTGAGTCTCATTCCAATGAAGGACCACTTCTGGTTCACTGTTATTCCTAAGGGCCAGCCCTTCAGGATCCTAACCCAAAATGTGTCGATTCGATCACTAGCACCTCACCGTACTCCCAAGCAGGTCCTGGAATCCAGCTCTTTTCTACTGATTCCTGGGATATTGTCTAGAATGCTGCTCAGCCTCTCGGNACATTTCTCAAGAGGCAGGTCAGGTGGTCTGGTATTCCCATCTCTTGAAGAATTTTCCACATTTTATTGTGATCCACACAGTCAAAGGCTTTGGCATAGTCAATAAAGCAGAAATAGATGTTTTTCTGAAACTCTCTTGCTTTTTTGATGATCCAGCAGATGTTGGCAACTAAGGCATACTTCATGTTAAACTATTATTTGGATTTTAACCATGTTCATGTTTTGGATTAATTTTTATATTACACCGGACTATGATGGAAATTTAATTATTTTTTCTTTTATTTAGTGATTTATAATTAAAATATTTTATTAAATATTCTGGAGATAATCTTAAGAATAAATGATTACTTTTCTATTTTTTGAAATACCTATTTGATGAACCATAAGCAATTATGAAAAGCTTTTTGAAACATAGATAAATATCCTTTATTATAAACTAAGTAAAGAAGAACAAAAATCTATATTCACTGTAATTATATCCTTCTATATGTATCTGTGTTCACGTACATGTATATATACACTTTTCTTTCTCAGAGAAGCCCTTCACTCTTAATTTTACTTGTAAGTCAGGATATATATTTTCCTTTCACATTCAGAGATTAATTGAGAATAAAGGAAAATACTTGGCACAATTATTTCATGAGACATTCTTATAAAGAAAAAAAAGTTAAGTGGTAGGCCAGAAAAGCAGATAACTCTGTATAAAATTTCGTTGACTATACACTAATGGATTCCAGGGTACAATCTGAAAATTGAATGTAGGGCAAAATGGATTTGAACTGTAGGATGAGACCTATTATTTGATCAACTAATCAGTTTATGAAAATTAGCATTGAAAATAAAATAGCAAATATCAAAAGACATCATATATGCTGGAATACATTTTGTGTGGCAAACATTTGTTCATTTTATATTTATGCATGTATGTTTTCTTTCGGTCATATTGAAATGTTTCTCATACGCTGACTCTGAATCTCTCTTGTTTATGGTGTGTGTGTGTGTGTCTGTGTGAGATGGAGCTCAGCGGCAATGCAGTGGATGACACAGTAGAAAGGTAGACATCTGCAGTATGAATGAGGGCTATAGAAGACCGGATTTGAAAATGTGACAGGATGAGACTGAAACACATAGATTTTATAGGAATTAAACGTTATCACATTTAGCTTAAAGGGCACATAGCTCTCAATGAAGTCTACAAGATAATATCAGTTAGGAGACGCTCCATGAGTATACCTTCTCAGGTTTCCTCTGGTTCTCTCAAGAAGGAAATGCGTAAGCCTTGGCTCCTGTCTTTAGCTTCATGAGGGAGGTCATCCTGCAGGGTTGAAGGCAGTGCCAAACAGGATCTTGTTGAGCTTTCTGGGCTCCAGACATGTCCATCTAAAATTAAAGAAGAGTGATTTAAATGGTCAAAAAATTGCTTATGACAAACCTTGTCACTTAAATCTAATATTCACATTTTACTTTTATCTTCTTGCTATGTTACTAGTGGGTATTCTGTCTTTGGTCTCCAGTTATATGATAGTGACTTGGTAACACATAAGCACATAGTCATTATACTTTCTTTTGACATGCCATGTCAGAAGTCCCAGAAGCATGAGAACCTTAACCATGGTCTACCTCAGGGGAGAAACCCTATCTTGAACTGAAGTCTTCTGCCAAGTTTTCTTGTATTGCTGAATTCAACAGATTTTGGGAATGTACCACTGAGGATATTGCATCCTACTGATGAACTCTAACAGCCCTCTCCAGATATGAAAAGATAGCATTTCAAATTGTACAAGACTTGGGGCAAGTCCTTGCTTGTCTGGATTGAGGACAGTATCGTTCTAGCCCTGTCTTTATTAATCCCAAGTCTGAGTTCTAAGAAATGGGTCTTTGCAACATATATGTTGTGTAACAATCTGAAAATAGCTTTGCCTAAAGTAAGGAGTCATAGATACACAATGATTCACAGCAAGATGGGAAAATATGATACAAAATTATCAAAAGAGATAAAAAAAAAACTGGGTTTGTGATATTGATTCCCTTCCCATATTAGAGAATTACTGATGTGTTGAATTTGGCCTCTTTGGACTGAATGTTTATGTTTCCCCTAAATTCATTTGTTGAAGCGCTAACCCCAAGTGATGATATTTGAAGGTGGGGTGCTTGGGAGGTAACTAGGTTTAGATGAGGTCATGAAGATGGGATATTATGATGGAATTAGTTTCTTTCAGAAGAGAAGGAGATAAGAGGGCAGAATTGCTCTGTCTCTTTCTCTCCACCCCTGTTCCCATCTGCCATGTGAAGATACAGACAGATGTCAGCCATTTGCAAGGTAGAAACAGTGCCCTCATAAGAACCAAATGTGCTGACATGATTCTGGACTTGCTGGCCTCCAGAGCTGTGAGAGATAAATGCCTTTGGTTTAAGCCACTCAGTCTGTGGCATTTTGTTACAGCAGCCCAAGCCGACTAGGACACCTGTGTTCTCAGAGCCTGTCAGGCCAGAGGATGTATGTGTGAGAGCTGAGGTAAATTTGGTTTAGGTCAGAATCCCGTGGACAGAGGAGCCTGGCAGGCTCCAGGCCATGGGCTGGCAAAGAGTCAGACACGACTGAAGCAACATAGCTCGCACGCAGACAAGAGACTTCCTTGAGGGGCGAGGAAAGAAACTCAGCAGAAAGAAACTAGGGCAGGAAACAGTTGTTAAAGGGCTACAGAGGTCCCACTACACATAGAGGACCCCAACAGTGTGAGAATGCTAAGGAACTCACAGACGTGCAAGTGAAAGAGTCAGCTCTCTGTGTCTGCCAAGTCAGAGGTCCCTCACACCAGGATGTCCTAACAATCCCAGCCAAGTCAAAACTAGCCAGCTCCTCAGTCTGCCTCCACCTCCTCCTGCCCTAAGTCCAGAGAGAACTTGGAACTGTCGTGGCAAGACGGCATGGAGAGAAACCCTAGTTAATGAGAGAAAATTCTCCGATCACTCTCCTTTCCTCATCGCAGACCATCCCTCCTGATGTAAACCTCAGCACTACCAAGATGGAAACTTCAACATTAAAGCATGTTTGCAGATTTTCCTATTATGAGGGGCAGGGTGTTTTCTTTGCTAAACTAAAGGCATGCTTTATTTTTTGCAGTAACCAGAGAATTGTTTGGAGTGATGGTTAAGTGACTGGTAAGCAGTTCTCTGTGGTGGAAACTGGTTTCTAGTGTGTGCCTGCCATGACTGATTTCCAGCATGATATCATTAAATGCAGAGTTAGGAAGAGGTACACGCAGTTGACTCTGGCGAGTCAATATGAACAGATTCAGTACATCACTGCCTGTGTCATCTGAGAATGACCTGAAAAGTCCTGTCACCTGCCTAAGTTTCCATCCAGGGTCAGGGAGTATCTATCCCCAAGCATAATTTAAAGATAGTAGAAAAACAAAATTGCCTTCTAATTTCTTTCAAACCTCAGTTGTTCAACATAATAGTCACACATTTGAAAAAAGAAAATTGTTTTATTGGAGTGTCTTAGGATATTTTGAGCATGGAGATTTTAGAGCAGGGCAGGTCAAGAGGCAGTAAGGAATGTTCTCTTTTCTCTGTTTGTTGGAGAGCTGGAGTGTGAACTGAAAGAGCCTGAGTCTTATTGAAATGGGGAGGACACGGTGCCCTGGAATTGTTTCCAGTATTAGTTTGGCTAATGCTCACTGATTTTGTGATTTCTCCAGCAGCCATTAGCATAGCTATTAGAGCAGGGTTAGAGCAAAGTGACAGACACTGAATATTATCTATGAAGCTAACATTAAGCATACTTAAAATAATCTCTAGGGATTTGGTATCTCTGGATACCAAAAATCTCTGGAATTTGGTAGGAGGAATTTTAAGAAATGCTCTATTTTTATTGATATAATAGTTGATTAAATACTATGATGCTGATGATAACAATGATGACTCCCACATAACCTGGGAAATTTGACTTTTCATGTTTATTCTTTTATATCTAGTCTTGATTTCCTACTTGCTACTGCTACTGCTGCTAAGTCACTTCAGTCATGTCTGACTCTGTGCGTCCCCATAGATGGCAGCCCACCAGGCTCCACTGTCCCTGGGATTCTCCAGGCAAGAACACTGGAGTGGGTTGCCATTTCCTTCTCCAATGCATGAAAGTAAAAACTGAAAGTGAAGTTGCTCAGTCATGTCCAACTCTTTGCAACCCCACAGACTGTAGCCCACCAGGCTCCTCTTTCCATGGGACTTTCCAGGCAAAAGTACTGGAGTTGGGTGCCATTGCCTTCTCCAGAATTCCTACTTAGATGTCCTTTTAAATATTTATTATTAATTTAACACAGGGACAGTTATTTACACATTTTTATTCTTGGGGCCTGGAACATTCATTATATGTCTGATTGTGGTATTGGTGATGACCAAACCAAATAGCAGAAAGGTGGGCATCTTTTCAGGTAGGAGAAACAGATGGCTTGTCTTCTTTTAGAAGTTTACATGATGCTCAAAGGTGAAACTTTCCCCTTGCATAGCTAATTACAAACCTCCTGTTATATGAGTTCCTAAGGGGTGGACTATCTTGACCTTTCAGTTGCTAATGTCTTTTCTCAAATCACAATTATATTCTTAATCCTCATTCTGCTAACTGGCAATTTTCTGACAGATTAAGCTTTCATTATTCCTTATTTCATTAATTACAATTTGTATAATGATAGAATCTTCGGAACAGCACTTTATCAACTGCAAAGGTTATCAAATGCTAATGAGCACTTTTAAATGGCTTGTTAATTCACAGCAAGGCTTTTTAAGGTTCCATAGTTCCTTTATTATGTCCCTATTTTTCTATACATTCTTTTTTTTAAGTATTCCTTGAGATAACTTTAAATATTTTTGGAAAAATTAACATATTTGATTGTTTTCTATACAAGTATGCTCACATGGTCATTTTACTTATTCTTTTCCTCAAGACCTGTAAGTAAGTGGTTGCTACTCCTCTCTAGCAAAGGGAAATGAAGACAAAAAAATGCTGAGTGATGTGCTCAACGTGAGGTGAGAATTTGAGTTCAGGTTTTCTGTCTTTGAATGTTTTGTTCTCCACTCTAGAAAACTCAAGGGTCTACATTAGATGTTTACTGCATGGACAAAATAAATGGGGGAAAGAAGTGGCCCATAAGTAACAATGAAAGGGCTTCCCCCCATCAGATGTCCTCAGTGGCTTTCCTCATCTTACTTTTCTTCATTGTTCTACTCATTTCTCATCTTTACTCCTTTAATCCGACATAACTTCTCTTTTGTCATCTTCTTCTTTTCCAGTTTGCCAGCTAATGGCTTGGAGTTATGTAGGAATCATTCATTTATACAGATGGATGCTCTATGTCCATATTTACCTAGCTGCATTCTATTTCCACTGGATTTCATACATTTTGAGTGAAAGATAATGAAATTTTTATATGAATGGTATAAACCATATCACCTACCTGGGGTAAAAATATAATCATGCTTTATTTTTCCAATTAATTACTTGAGATGCTGTTTCTACCCTTCAGAAGAGTATCATATGCCTTCTTGCTGAGACGTCCATTGCATTCTTCTTGAAATTGCCAAAGGATTCTGGGATTTCCTGAATTATTAGGAGTTGAGCCTGTTTGTAAATGGAAAGCAGAGGGAGAACTAAAATCTGACTGGGCCACTACAGACCACTGCATTTGCTCATGTCTCAGTTGTTGTAAACTGTTTTCACAGTTTAGTTCAATCGCTCAGTCGTGTCTGATTCTTTATGACCCCATGGACTGCAGCACACCAGGCTTCCCTGTCCATCACCAATTCCCAGAGTTTACTCAAACTCATGCCCATTGACTTGGTGATGCCATCCAACCATCTCATCCTCTGTCATCCCCTTCTCCTCCTGCCTTCAATCTTTCCCAGCATCAGGGTCTTTTCAAATGAGTTAGTTCTTTGTATCAGGTGGCCAAAGTTTTGGAGCTTCAGCTTCAGCATCAGTCCTTCCAGTGAGTATTCAAGACTAATTTCCTTTAGGATAGACTGGTTGGATCTCCTTGTAGTCTAAGGAACTCTCAAGAGTCTTCTCCAGCACCACAGTTCAAAAGTAAATTCTTCAGTGCTCAGCTTTCTTTATAGTCCAACTCTCACACCCATACATGACTACTGGAAAAACCATACCTTTGACTAGATGGACCTTTGTTGGCAAAGTAATATCTCTGCTTTTTAATATGCTATCTAGGTTGGTCATAACTTTTTTTCCAAGGAGTAAGCATCTTTTAATTTCATGACTGCAGTCACCATCTGCAGTGATTTTGGAGCCTCCCAAAATAAAATCTGACACTGTTTCCCCATCTATTTGCCACGAAGTGATGGGATCGGAAGTCATGATCTTAATTGTCTGAATGTTGAGGTTTAAGCCAAATTTTTAATTCTCCTCTTTCACTTTCATCAAGAGGCTCTTTAGTTCTCATTCTTTCTGCCATAAGGGTGGTATCATCTGCATATCTGAGGTTATTGATATTTCTTCTGGCAACCTTGATTAAGCTTGTGCTTCATCCAGCCCAACATTTCGAATGTTGTACTCTGCATATAAGTTAAATAAGCAAGCTGACAATATATAGCCTTGATGTACTGCTTTCCCAATCTGGAACCAGTCTGTTGTTCCATGTCCAGTTCTAACTGTTGCTTCCTGACCTGCATACAGGTTTCTTAAGAGGCAGGTTGGGTGGTCTGGTATTCCCATCTCTTGAAGAATCTTCCACAGTTTATTGTGATCCACACAGTCAAAGGCTTTGGTATAGTCAGTAAAGTAGAAATAGATGTTTTAGCATAGATAAAAACCCAAGTGCAATGCCTGGATCAAATAGCCACTCAGTAAACATTCCCTCTCTAGTTTTCCTCTTAAATAAAACCTAGTGTTTGCTTAAAAGAAGCAAAACTTTACCTCCACTCTCTTGGGATCNCAAAGGCTTTGGTATAGTCAGTAAAGTAGAAATAGATGTTTTAGCATAGATAAAAACCCAAGTGCAATGCCTGGATCAAATAGCCACTCAGTAAACATTCCCTCTCTAGTTTTCCTCTTAAATAAAACCTAGTGTTTGCTTAAAAGAAGCAAAACTTTACCTCCACTCTCTTGGGATCCTTGGCTGAGCCTGCAAATTAAGTTGATATAAGATAAATTAACAGGAGAAAAGCACGATTTTTTTTTTTAACACGTACATCAGTTCAGTCACTCGGTTGTGTTCAACTCTTTGCAACTCCATGGACTGCAGCCAGGCCTCCCTGTCCATCACCAACTCCTGGAGCTTGCTCAGACTCATATCCATTGAGTTGGTGATGCCATCCAGCCATTCCATCCTCTGTCTCCTCCTGCCTTCAGTCTTTCCCAGCATCAAGGTCTTTTCCAATGAGTCATTTCTTCACATTAGGTGGCCAAAGTATTGGAGCTTCAGCTTCAGCATCAGTCCTTCCAGTGAATATTCAGNATCAAGAGGCTCTTTAGTTCTTCTTCACTTTTTGCCATAAGGGTAGTATCATCTGCATATCTGAGGTTATTGATATTTCTCCCAGCAATTTTAATTCCAGCTTGTGCTTCATCCAGCCCAGCATTTCTCATGATGTACTCTGCATATAAGTTCAATAAGCAGGGTGACATACAGCCTTGATGTACTCTTAATAATAGCTATAAAAATACATTTAACCTTTTTCTAATTTAACAAATAATATCAGCTATTCAGGTTTTAAAAATTAGATTATGTTAATAAACATATTATTAAGATGTCAGAAATAGAAAATGATATCTATCATGTATAACTGGGAACCAGTTGTACATTAAAATGAAAATATAAACTTAACTACATGTAGCAATGTCAACAAAATTGTGTTTTTTGTAAGCCTGAGCTTCTTGTATCTTACTCTAAAGATTGTGAAGTGTTTTATTTGCTACATAGTCATGGTTTTGTTCCTAAATGATGAACTGAGAGAAAGGACTTATGTTGTTACCTACCAACCTTTGTTCTCAAATAAGACATTTTATCATGGATAAACTTAAATTCCATTAAAAAAATCAAACTCCATTTTATTGGTAAAATGTTTTCTATTTTAACACTGGTTTTTGTGGAACTAGAGATACGTATTTTGGTCAGTTAAGAACCTGTGGATTTGATAGAGAAAATATTAAGGGAATACATAGAATATCTTTTTTTATGTTCCTTGTGAATTTATATCTTGAGATCAAGNCAAACTCCATTTTATTGGTAAAATGTTTTCTATTTTAACACTGGTTTTTGTGGAACTAGAGATACGTATTTTGGTCAGTTAAGAACCTGTGGATTTGATAGAGAAAATATTAAGGGAATACATAGAATATCTTTTTTTATGTTCCTTGTGAATTTATATCTTGAGATCAGCCATCTTTTAAAAAAAATTACTTTAATTGAAGGATAGTTACTTTACAGTATTGTGATGCTTTCTGCCATACTTCAGCATGAATCAGCCACAGGTATATATGTGCTCCCCATCCTGAACCCTCCCCACCCCTTCCCCACCCTACCCGTTTAGGACGTCCCAGCCTTCGTTAGTGGTCTCTCTTTAACTGATGGCACACCGCAGATACAAATTAAAAAATGACTATGGACAAAAAACTACTGAGAGCTGCATAATGGTCAAAACTACCTGTCGGTTGTATTCTGATGGTGGTACATGGGTAAGGTCTGGCTCATGAACCACAGCACACGCTCACTTAACATCTTCAGCCAGATATGAGGCTTATTCTCGTGGCTTGCTGCTCGGGCTGGAGCCCTCCACAGGCCCTCGAGGCAGGGCAGCTGCAGCCTCCAGCCCAGATGCTGGTTGCTCTGGAATCTCTGGACAGCTGGGCTTTGTTGCTGCTCTAGCCCTGTGAGAGCATTACTCTGTGGGGACAGCTTCCTTCCAGCAGGATTGCTGCTGCTGTTGCCAGTGACCTTGGGAAAAGGTAGACTACTCTGCTGGACAAGTGCATTTCACCTGTGGGTGCTCTGCTCTGCCTTAAAGTCCCTTGGTAAAACAGAGACCGGGAAGTACATGTCATCATTTTAAGATTCTGAGGATTTTGAGCGTTTTAAGGATTCAGTTTGAGGATAAAGAAAGGGAAGTACAACCTATATAGAAGAAAGTGCTGCTTCAGTTTCAGATCCTCCTGGGAGTTTCTTTTTTTTTTTTTTTTTCTTGACTGCCCCCTTTTTTCTTGGTCTACCAGGGGGCTTGTGGGATCTTAATTCCCCAACCAGGGATTGAACCTGTGTCCCCTGCAGTGGAAGCATGGAGTCCTAACCACTTCTTACTTCAGCAGAGTCTTGTATCATTCTTGGTGGCCAGGAGCAGCTTGCCTCCCACCCTGGTACTCCCATAGCTGTTAGTACATTCAGGCTTCTGTGTTTGCTAAGTCACTGTTTCTTCTTCCACTATCTCTTTTCAGTTCTCTTCATAGGAAACTTTTTGTTCCTACCCCTTTATACCTCTTGTTCCTTCAAATCAGCTTTCCCCTCATTCCTCAAACTGTTCAATTTTTACTTACAGCTTAGAACAATTTTCTCCAGGAGTTTTTTGCTGACCTCCCCAGTAGGCGTTAGAGATAGCCCAGGTCAGGAAAGGTGGTGGTGTGGAGATACCCCTCATCCAAGGTAAGGAGCAGCGGCTGCATTTTGCTGGAGCAGCCGTGAAGAGATACCCCACGCCCAAGGTAAAAGAAACCCAAGTAAGATGGTAGGTGTTGCAAGAGGGTATCAGAGGACAGATACACTGAAACCATACTCACAGAAAACTAGTCAATCTAATCACACTAGGACCACACCCTTGTCTAACTCAATGAAACTAAGCCGTGCCCTCAGGGCAACCCAAGACGGGCGGGTCATGGTGGAGAGGTCTGACAGAACGTGGTCTGCCGGAGAAGGGAATGGCAAACCACTTCAGTATTCTTGCCTTGAGAACCCCGTGAACAGTATGAAAAGGCAAAATGATAGGATACTGAAACAGGAACTACCCAGGTCAGTAGGTGCCCAATATGCTACTGGAGATCAGTGGAGAAACAACTCCAGAAAGAATGAA